>JAXIVJ010015833.1:25000-30492 GCA_036785665.1 Chirona hameri
GCAGGCACAGAGTATCACCTTCTCAGAGGGAGCACAGCCAAACCAACAGACAGTCAGTCAGGCAGGCACAGAGTATCATCTTCTCAGAGGGATCACAGGCAAACTGGCGGCCAAACCAAACCAACAGACAGTCAGCCAGGCAGGCACAGAGTATCATCTTCTCAGAGGGATCACAGGCAAACTGGCGGCCAAACCAAACCAACAGACAGTCAGCCAGGCAGGCACAGAGTATCATCTTCTCAGAGGGGTCACAGCCAAACCAACAGACAGTCAGTCAGCCAGGCAGGCACAGAGTATCATCTTCTCAGAGGGATCACAGGCAAACTGGCGGCCAAACCAAACCAACAGACAGTCAGCCAGGCAGGCACAGAGTATCATCTTCTCAGAGGGATCACAGCCAAACCAACAGACAGTCAGTCAGGCAGGCACAGAGTATCATCTTCTCAGAGGGATCACAGGCAAACTGGCGGCCAAACCAAACCAACAGACAGTCAGTCAGCCAGGCAGGCACAGAGTATCACCTTCTCAGAGGGATCACAGCCAAACCAAACCAACAGACAGTCAGCCAGGCAGGCACAGAGTATCATCTTCTCAGAGGGATCACAGTCAAACTGGCGGCCAAACCAAACCAACAGACAGTCAGCCAGGCAGGCACAGAGTATCATCTTCTCAGAGGGATCACAGCCAAACTGGCGGCCAAACCAAACCAACAGACAGTCAGCCAGGCAGGCACAGAGTATCATCTTCTCAGAGGGATCACAGCCAAACCAAACCAACAGACAGTCAGCCAGGCAGGCACAGAGTATCA
This sequence comes from Chirona hameri, assembly GCA_036785665.1. Classification (NCBI taxonomy): domain Eukaryota; kingdom Metazoa; phylum Arthropoda; class Thecostraca; order Balanomorpha; family Balanidae; genus Chirona; species Chirona hameri. Next base: position 25,809 of record JAXIVJ010015833.1, read on the forward strand.
TCTTCTCAGAGGGATCACAGCCAAACCAAACCAACAGACAGTCAGCCAGGCAGGCACAGAGTATCATCTTCTCAGAGGGATCACAGGCAAACTGGCGGCCAAACCAAACCAACAGACAGACAGTCAGCCAGGCAGGCACAGAGTATCACCTTCTCAGAGGGATCACAGGCAAACTGGCGGCCAAACCAAACCAACAGACAGTCAGTCAGCCAGGCAGGCACAGAGTATCACCTTCTCAGAGGGAGCACAGCCAAACCAACAGACAGTCAGCCAGGCAGGCACAGAGTATCACCTTCTCAGAGGGATCACAGGCAAACTGGCGGCCAAACCAAACCAACAGACAGTCAGTCAGCCAGGCAGGCACAGAGTATCACCTTCTCAGAGGGAGCACAGCCAAACCAACAGAGTCAGTCAGTCAGGCAGGCACAGAGTATCATCTTCTCAGAGGGATCACAGGCAAACTGGCGGCCAAACCAAACCAACAGACAGACAGTCAGCCAGGCAGGCACAGAGTATCACCTTCTCAGAGGGATCACAGTCAAACTGGCGGCCAAACCAAACCAACAGACAGTCAGTCAGGCAGGCACAGAGTATCATCTTCTCAGAGGGATCACAGCCAAACCAACAGACAGTCAGCCAGGCAGGCACAGAGTATCACCTTCTCAGAGGGATCACAGGCAAACTGGCGGCCAAACCAAACCAACAGACAGTCAGCCAGGCAGGCACAGAGTATCACCTTCTCAGAGGGAGCACAGCCAAACCAACAGACAGTCAGTCAGGCAGGCACAGAGTATCATCTTCTCAGAGGGATCACAGTCAAACTGGCGGCCAAACCAAACCAACAGACAGTCAGCCAGGCAGGCACAGAGTATCATCTTCTCAGAGGGATCACAGTCAAACTGGCGGCCAAACCAAACCAACAGACAGTCAGCCAGGCAGGCACAGAGTATCATCTTCTCAGAGGGATCACAGTCAAACTGGCGGCCAAACCAACAGACTATCAGTCAGACACAGATTGCCACCTTCACCGGCGGAGCACGGCCAAACTGACACAGAGAGCAGACATATAACAGGAACGAAAGGCGACAGGTGTCCGGTCACGCCATGAAAGGACGTGAACTGAAGATGCAAGATGCCATGCACAGGAATGGGGTAATGCACAAGCTGACACTCAAGAAGTTAACCCAGACCCGGCATACAGGTGCATTCAGTGCAGAAAGGTGAAAGAATGGCAAGAAAGGTGCAAGAACGAACAATGACCAGCACTGGCAGATACTAACAAAGGAAGCATACCCAGAAGTCGATATGAGCTGACAATATACAGCAATTGCCAGCTGATTGTTACTGACTAGAACAGCAACAAGGCACCATCAATCGTCCCTACTGTGGTTACCAGCTATAAAGCCTATAGCAAACACAATGGGCAAATAAGCGTTAGAAACGAATGCAAGTGCCAACAGGAATAACGACAAACCCACGTGCAAATAGACACGTCTGGAAGCAACTGTCAGGCGCAATAGTACAATGGGTCCATTCATCAAACCAACATTCATTAGCAGTTGAACTAGACACGACACCATTGTCATTTTTGCACATGAGAACAATGGGACAACAACGAGAATGGGTAGTTTATAGCTAACCACCAGTATATCGGTAAATCTAGCGAGATATCCCGATGAAATTATCATAACCAATGCTTATCACTCTGCTGATTGCAAAATTACACCCATAACTATCACAGCAGCCCTGATCACTGGCGTGTGGTCTCACACTTACCAAACTTCCTTCTTCCGCAAACCAATCCAGCCACGCATGAATCACGCCACAACGAATCCCCCCCCCCCCCCCACACACACACACAACGAAGCCCCCCCACACACACGCCACAACGAAGCCCCCCCCCCCCCACACACACACACACGCCACAACGAAGCCCCCCCCCCCCCCACACACACACACGCCACAACGAAGCCCCCCCCCCCACACACACACGCCACAACGAAGCCCCCCCCCCCCCCCCCCCCCACCCACACACACGCCACAACGAAGCCCCCCACACACACACACACACGCCACAACGAAGCCCCCCCCCCCCCACACGCACACCGAATCACGCCTCTTGATCCACAATGGCAACGCAACTCTTGGCGCTTCCACTGCTCCGGCCACCACTCCCGCCTCTCACCTCAAACAGCCCCGCATCTGCGGCGTCCGAGGCGCCCTTCCGCGCCATGAACGCCTTCTCGGGCACCACGTGACAGCCGTCGTGCTGCAGGTTCGGGTCCCCGGCGCCGGGGATGTTAAACACAGAGTTCTCGCGGCGTCGGAGCCGCTCCCGACAGCCGCCCGGCTGCCGATCGCTCAGGTCGTTGCTGCAGCAGTGGCGGTACTTGTCCGAGCCGCCGCCCACAGCGCTCTGCTCGCTACGGCTGTGCGGCAGTCGCGGCGCGAGCTCCGGCGCCGGCGGCGCGGCCGGCGCGCTGCTCGAGCCCAGGTTGTAACACACCAGCCGCCGGTTGGTCACCTTGTACTCGGCGGCCCGGCGGCCGGGCGGCCGGCCGGACCGCACGTCGGCGGCGTTGCTGTCTGGACTGCCGCCGTCTTCACTGCAGCGCAGGTTGTCGTCCGAGTTAGAGCCGGCCGCCGACAGCCGGTTGAACTTGACGTTCTCGGCCGGCGCCGCCGCCGCCGCCGCACCCGGCGAGCTGGCTCGCGAGCTGAGCGGCGATGGCGTCGGCGACCGGGAGCTGGCCGAGGACCGACTGCTGGCGCAGCTGCCAGCCGGCGACGGCGACGAGGGCGACGGCGACGAGGGCGACGGTGACGACGGAGACGGCGACGACGCCACCGCCAGGGCGTCTCCGCCTGCGGCCAGCGCCGGCTCCAGGCGCGACGGCGACTCCAGCGGCGGAGGCCCGTCGTCCAGCTGTAGCGGCGGCGGGCTGGCGTCCGCCCCCGCCCAGCCGGCTGCCGCCTCCAGCTCGTCGTCGCTCGTGTCGAACGCGCTCGGGTCAAAGTCCATCTCGAGGAAGTCGAGGTCAGGCGAGACGCGCCCGTCGGCGGGCGGCGCCGGCGGCCGGTGGTGGTTTCGGTTCACGTCGGCCGGCCGGTCGCCCTTGTACGTGTAGACGCACTCGTCGAGCGCACAGTCAGACTCGCTGGCGCTGTGGCTGAGCAGGAGGCGCGGGTCGGTCCGGCCGTTGACGCGCCGCGGCACCGCCGCCGGCGACGGCGGCTCGTCGTCGCTTTCCTCGGACGGCGGGCGGGGTCGGGAAGGCTGCTTGGGCCGGGCGCCGCCACGGCCGCTGGCCGCCGAGGGCGGGGCCGGGGGCCGGTGTCCGCCGGCGGCACCGTTAAGGCGTCCGTTTTGGTCGCCGCCGCCGCCCTGATCGACGTCATCCTCCATTGGTTTACCTGGAAATGGGAATGATGGCTTCAATGAATGTTAAGTAAGTCACATCTCAGAAAAAGTATGCTCATACTACAATCAGAACAAAATATTTATGAGCTGTTCTTAATATATTTGACATGCATCCCATTATAACAATCATATTATGTTATGTCTCCTCTATGTTAACAACATTCCTGAATACACATTTCTTAAAATGCATCATATCACTATTATGCAAGGCAAACAATTACACCAAGGTCTTAGATAATATTACACTTATACTAATATTACACTAATATTAATATTTTTTAATATTTTTACACTAATATTAGATACTATGATTTTTTGGGCAATACACTTGAATTGATTGACTTAAAGGGAAATATTCACCTTTTCCCACACAAATGGAGATATTACTTGAAATCGATAGACTAGACCAAAATATATTGTAAATTTATCACATTTTGCATATAACAATTCCTACCAAGATATTTCAAGTCACAGTTGATAAGCGATCCCCACTTATAACGACCAGTACTTGCAAGTACTTGGTAAAGAATTTCGAATCCCGGGCTTGTCTCGTATTGTTTTTTGACAAAATTGTATGGAAAATACGTCTTGCACTCTTTCTATTGTGATTGTGCCCTAATATCCTTAACAATCAACAGACATTTAATATTAAGGTAACCAAATTAGCATTTAAGTTGGGCACGCTACGACGGCCCAGTTAGTGGTTGAGACCCTCAATTTTTGAAAATTGGTTAATTTGTTTTCAACATTAGGCGTTTTGTATAGTTTTATCTCTGGCTGTATACAACACTATGCTTTAGTTTATCATGAAAAATAACAATTTACTCAAAAAAAGAACTGGCAATGAAATCGAATGTGCACTTGGGCACCAGACTGGTTATTGATTCACCTTTTTGGGAAGGATTCAATCATGATTCATTTTGGAATATAAATGACTCAGTCACCATTTGAGTCATGGGTAACCATTTTGAGAAATGATTCTTTCCGATTCAAAGAATCATTTTTTTAAACAAATCAAACCATGTTTGACTCACCATTGAAATAGCATTGCACAGTCTTCTGGATTAAATCAGCCTTGTTTCTATGTGGGTTTTGATTCAATCATGATCAATGAATAAAAAAATCCGATGGTGAATCAATTCTTCTTTGATTCAAAGGATTTTGATTGATAGTGTGTGATAGTGTGGTAGGTAGGTAGATAGTGTTGATAGTGATAGTGTTGTGAACTTGTGGTAGTAGATTGGGGCACGAAACAGCGTCTTC
>JAXIVJ010015834.1:0-30490 GCA_036785665.1 Chirona hameri
CCCAATGTTTTCCAAAATGTGTGCCCCTCTAAAATTTTCAAGGACTACCCGTACAGATTGTTGTTGTGAATTTTGCGTATTTCATCATATCAAGATGCAGGGTCCCAGGATTGCTTTGGAGCTTAGGTGCGGAATGGAAAATTATGGCTAAAATAAGCATAAAGAGTGGAAAGTTCAACCAAAAGCCATTGTATTCGGCTTTATCAGTGTCCAATTACCCGCTCTCCAGAATTAGTTATTACCTATGCCAATTTTGATCTGTCTTTCCCTGTCTTGTCCTATCATTACATCCATAAATCAGTATAGAGTTCAAATTGTCCAATACATTTTAGATAAGGAGTGGAAAATTAAGAGGAAAACTTTGGAAAAAGAGTGGAAAAATAGTATCCATAGGGTGTCTATTTTCGACCAAATTTCCCAATGCCAGGACATTGTCAAGATGTGATACATCTCGAGTATTCGATCTTACAAGTATACGAACATTGTGATTCCATCTGCGACTGCTTTTCGATTATGATATGGGTAAGTTGGTAGCATGGACGACTAAGGGCCCCCTAAGGCCAACTGAGGGCCCCCAGACTAACTCAGGCCGAATGAGGGCCCCTAAGGCCGACTGAGGGCTACCTCAGGCCGATTGAGGGTCCTCAGGTCGACTGAGGGCCTATTTAGGCCGACTGAGGGTCCCTCAGGTCGAATCAGGCCCCCTCTGGTCGACTCAGGGCCCCTCAGGCCGAACCTCCCCCCCCTCCCCTTCCCCTCAGGCCGACTGAGGGGCCCCTTCAGGCCGACTGAGGGCCCCCCATCCCCCACGGACCGACCGATTGTCCCTCAATCGACTGAGGGTACGTCTTGCCAGCCCATATCACCGCTTAGGGCCACTTAGACAAAAAAAAAACGGGCCCCTCAGCTCAAGGGGGTACCTGCGGGTGTCCAGGGTACTCGGGTACCCGCGGTGTCCAGGGTACTCGGGTACCCGCTGGTGTCCAGGGTACTCGGGTACCCGCGGGTGTCCAGGGTACTCGGGTACCCGCGGGTTTCCAGGGTACTCGGGTACCCACGGGTGTCCAGGGTACCCGCGGGTGTCCAGGGTACCCGCTGGTGTCCAGGGTACTCGGGTACCCGCGGGTGTCCAGGGTACTCGGGTACCCGCGGGTGTCCAGGGTACTCGGGTACCCGCTTGTGTCCAGGGTACTCGGGTACCCACGGGTGTCCAGGGTACCCGCGGGTGTCCAGGGTACCCGCTGGTGTCCAGGGTACTCGGGTACCCGCGGGTGTCCAGGGTACTCGGGTACCCGCGGGGTCCAGAATACTCGGGTACCCGCGGGTTTCCAGGGTACCTCGGGTACCCACGGGTGTCCAGGGTACCCGCGGGTGTCCAGGGTACTCGGGTACCTGAGTACCCTGACAGGCAGACAGGCAGGCAGATAGGGGAGGCAGGCAGGCAGGCAGGCAGGCAAACAGCTGCAGACTGGCCAGACGGGCCAGACGGGCCAGACAGAGGATCTTCAAATAGTAGGTATGTTATATATATATTAAATAAATGCAAATGGCAAGCGCTTGCAATGGTAGCTCAATTGCATATTGGAAAGGAACAAATAGTCATGAATTTAGCAGAACAGCACCGCCGTTATTTTCAGCGCTTTCACTACATTTGTAGGTACCTCATTATCTCATCCGAGCAAAGTAGTTTCAGATATGCCAACCGCAGTGTAGTATCATTGTCAAGGACGCTTGAAATGCGCACCTATATGCTTAGCGAGTACTTACAAATAAGCTGTGAAGTAGTTAAATTGGTATCTTGAGGCTCTTCGATAATGTTCGCGTGCCCCCAGTTAAAGATGACGGTGCTTGATAACAGAAGAAGTAGTATTTCTTGACGAAGACAATATTTTTGCATTGTATGTTCATTGAAGTTCGCTGCGCACTGCTAGCGACAACATTAAATAAAATGTGATCGACTTTAGTAATTAGTATTCACTATATTAATTTTGCACGTCTTTCATGTCTTTAAACAAAGGGAAAACACTCCAGACGCATCAAACAATAAATTTGCATATTCGCCATATGTTTTGCTTCTAATATCGAACTTGTTTGCATCACGTAACATATTTATGGATATATCGTGACAATCATCGGAATAATCGTCCATTGCGCAGAATATAGAAGAAATAAAAAACAAATGGGGTTGGGGCAGGTAGTGGGTTTTTACGCATAACAAATGCAGCGTATTTCTCTCGATTTTTCGATATACTTCTCACACACATCTTAGACCGCCTTCTGTCCTAAAACTTCTTCTTAAAGGGAATGTTCCACCTTTGTATTGGTTTTGAACTGAGATTGCCATTATCTTTGGCCGTTATTGAAATGTTGAACATACTAAGGTCATTTTCCCCAAAAACTTAGCCGTTTTTAAGCAATTAAATTTATAGTTTGCAAAATGGGGTCTAGGCTAGTGCCGCCGCTGATTGGCTGACAGCGACTTTTTCAGCCAATCCCACTTTCTCAGCCAATCAGCGGCGGTCTATAGCTCAATAATGACGTTATCATCCAAATTGAAAAACGAAATTTGTATAAAGTTAAGTGACTTTTCGAGAGAAAAAATATCACCATCGTTTTCAGAAGCACTTGCTTCATATTTTCGACTACAACCAGCGTATATTGGACAACTTTCAGAAAGGTTTCCCTTTATCTTCTCATATTTTATTAAAAAAAATTGTTTGTGACATCACGACACTCGTGATTTGTGACGGCACTTTATATTTGCACTATGGTCGTGACGTCACAACTACAAGGACATTAGCTTAATTGCTTTATTTTTTAATCATTTGTGAGTTCATTTCGCATTTTTTGATAATACAATTTTTTTTAGCATTATGACAAATTATTCTTGTTTATGACCCAAAAAATTGGTACCCTTACAAAATTGTACTCAATCCCATTATAGCACATATATAGCGCCAGGGCCCCTTTTCAAGACTGAGGGGCCCTTTTACCACCACCACACTATGTGCCAGGAGCCCGATCTAGCCCGCCATAATTGAATATTGACCTCAGGTGGCTTTTTTCCGCCTCAGATCATTGGCATGGGCACTTGGAGCAAGTATTATGAATTTAGACACCATTTGGTACTAATGGTTTCCAAATACTACCGTCACTACCGTCACTAATCTTACTACTGTCCAATCCCCACTTGAAAACGCACGTTAAGCGCAGCTCGGCGCTCACTGAGGCTCGCAGAATCGCCACCATCCCTGCATTGTCCGCAGTTGCTCCGTAGTGTGATCCAGTAGGACTTTGATGTCGGACCTCAGCGTGGGTGGCCTTCACGACCATTGCATTGCATTGTATTACATTATATTGCATTGCATTACATTGCATTACATTGCAGACCATTACAGAAATCATACAATCACTCCCCATGGGGTGCAGTGGGCAGCAAGCCGAACCATTGAGGGTCACAACCATACTCGTATTTCCGTGTTATCGTGTTATCCATTAGATCGGCACTATCGAAGAAGCTGCTGAAAAGTTGTTGCCGACATTTATGTTATGTCAACAAAAATTGGTATTAAAAGCACGAAATACCCTACTTTTAGTTTTAGTTTTGATTTCAAAGTGTAGCCAAGGTTCCATTTAAACCTGAAAACATGCACATTGCATGATTCTTGCTTTATCCCATTCGTCATTACATCGTAAAACACATCGATTTCGCGAGCCGCGGTCTCCCTGTTGTAAGCTTCGTACAAAGGTCCGTGTTTCGGTGCCGTGTATACCTCCACGTTTGATTACACTCAAAAACTCTTGCCATATTCTTAATCCACGGTCTATTCTGAACATATTCATGTATGTCCCATATTTAAATGAAAATCACTCCGACCAATTATGGCGAGCTAGCTCCTGGCCCATAGTGCACCCTAGCGAAAAAATGTTGTTGAGCTGGAGGCATGGTAAATAAGAAAATGCGTTATTGAGCGGTGGGGTTATTTTTTTTAAGTTACAGTACACAGTAGCTACTACACAGTTAGTTATTGATCACCTCAGTGCCAGCGGCAGTTCACAGTTTACAGTTCACCGTAGAGACACAGTAACCCCACGACAGCACACAGGCACCGGCAAGAGGAGCGGCAGCACGCTCCGATCACGGCGAGCGGGGCGGTAGCACGCGCGGACAGCGGCGAGCGGGACGACAGCACGCGACAGCAGCAATGACCACGCTCCAACGCGGCAGCAGACGGATCCCCTACGCACTCCGGTCGCAGCTCGCGCCCGGCCCGCGCCGGCCCAGCGCCAACCGACACCCCCGAGAACGGGAATTCGCAGCGGCGCGTCAGGGAAAGGATGTCTTTGAGGATGTTTGAGTATATGGAAAGAATGGGGGGGGGGGGGGGAGCAAGAGTGAGCAGATTACTTCCACGTTTATGTTTGCGTGTGCAGTTGCACCTATCGAGTGCGTGTGCTGTGTGTGTGTGTACATGCGTGTATGTGTGGGTGTGTGTGTATGCGCATGGGCGTGTCTTTTTGTGTGCGCATGATAACTTCAATATTTAGTGCTGGCAGCATTTTCAACGGTTTCCATTTATCGTAGTACTTGTCTATGTTTCTGGATAATCTAGCGGAGTGAAGCTCCTTGTGGGCTTCTAATTGCAGGCTGCTAAAAAATTGTTGAATCGATGGCTTACAATTGTGATGTCGAGCACTATATATAGTTATTTTTGCAATGGAGCATATTATTATGTGCGTTTTTCACATTCATCAAGGTTTGGTAAAAACCATGTTCTCCTGCTAAAGTTGCATACGAGTCCAAAGTATGATCTCAGTACTTTCGAATTTTTTAATGAAATTCTGAACCGCCATGCACTCCCAAAAAAGATGCTTTAGTGTTTCCACATTAGAAGAACAAAAGGAGCAAGAGTTGTTTTCAGCTTTGCCGATAATGTGTACAAATTTGTTGGTGGCTATGATTCTTGATAGACAAAAGTGGAATGCTGGAATGAAAAAAAGATGCTTTAGTGTTTCCACATTAGAAGAACAAAAGGAGCAGGAGTTGTTTTCAGCTTTGCCGATAATGTGTACAAATTTTTTGGTGGCTATGATTCTTGATATCAGACAAAAGTGGAATGCTTGAATATATGTGTTCTTAGTAGCAATACTTATATCCAGCATACTCCCAGATTGGAAATGACTAACATCTCTGATCCATTTCTCTTTCAGTGTTTTCTGTGATTTGCCGTATTGTGTCTTTAGACGCGAGATGTATTCTTTATATGCCAGCCGTGATATTCTAGCAGTTGTTTGAACTACAATTATTTTCTATGAGGAATGAGAGGGTAGAGAATACGATATTTGTAGTTTGACTCCTTGACTATACTTGGAAAACTTCTTATAAGAGAGGCGTAACAAAGAAACGTCATTTGAATCCCATACCTAGTTTCTAAATTATTTTTACTATAAAGTGTTCCTGTTGTATTATTTATAAGATCCGCTATGAATCTAAGTCCTGCGCTATCCCATGTTCTTATTATACTGTTCCTATATCTTGAAACGTTGGAAAACCAAAGTTTCTCAGTTATTATTTGGTCACTACTTTGGTTGAATGAGTCCCAGAAATCGCTCCAGGCTGAGATAACCTCTTTCCAGAAAGGATTTTGTAGTTTGAATTTAACTTTCGCAAGGGCTGTTGTACCATACGTTAATAGTTTTGAAATAGGGGGTAATTCCTTCTGTATCAAAATAGACTAATCGGGTTTGGAACTGTACTGTCTTTTTAACCATGTCACCTTCATACTTTTAACAAAACTGTTAATATTTTAACCATGTCACCTTCATACTTTGAACAACTTTCATTTGTAACCCATCGTCCTCGAGGCCTTGAACAACTTTCGTTCGTTTAACTTTGTCATTCTTATCCCCCCATATAAAACGAAATAATTTTGTCTCAATCTGCTTGATGTCTTGTTTGCAGGGTGTAGGTAATGACAAAAATAAGTGAACTAGTTGAAATATTAGCAAGGATTTAACGACAGTAATCCACCCGATTAAAGTTATATGTCTCCTTTTCCATTGCAAAATTTCTTTCTCAACTATGGGTGCTATATGTGCTATATGTGCTTAAACTATATGTGCTTTAGTTTTGTTGTAAATATTGATTCGTTGTTAGCACTAAACGATATACCTAAGATTTGTAGTTCCTTAACGCAATGTATCTGAGGTAGATTACTTTGCGAACAATTTAAATGAGTCCCAATAGGAAGACATTTTGTTTTTTGAACATTTAATTTCAACCCGGACGTGGATGAAAACTTTTCTATTTCTGATAAGGCACCAGTAATCGATTTTGGCTCATCCAGGAATAAAATTAAATCATCAGCGTATTGGGAGAGGCGCACTTCTACTTCGTTGTACAACGTGATACCACGCATTTCCTTGGATTGTTTTATGATATTTGCTAGTGGTTCCACCGCGAGATTAAAGAGATAACCTGAAACAGGGTCTCCTTGCCTTATTCCGAAATTCATGTGTACATTTTCTCCTAAAAATCCACCCATAAGTATCCGTGCGAAGTTATTTTTGTTTAAGTAAGCAAGTTGCAGCAAATATTTAAATTTGTATCCAAAATTACAACAATCTAGCGTTTTTACCAAGAAATTCCACGATATGCTTTCAAATACCGCTTCAAAATCTGCAGCAACTATGTAGCCACTGCGTTCTTCATCGTTTACTTTTTGTATTATGTCATACACTAATCTACTGTTTTCTGCGATGCATCGCCCCTTGATATAAGCTGATTGTGACTGTGATATAATGTCATTCATTACATTTTTTTATCTATTAGTTATGGCTGCAGAAATTATTTTAAAATCTACGTTTAGTACGTTTAGTAGAGAGGTCGCCATCCTTTAAATGTATCTAACTGTTTTCCAGCTTTGGGGATCAACGTAACTATGGCTTCCATGTGTGTTAGCGGAAAAGAGCCATCTGATATACTTTGATTTAGAGTTCGGAACAGAGAAATACCCGAGTGATTCCAAAGAGTTTGAAAAAGCTTGCTGTGAACCCGTTTGAGCCTGGCGATTTTCCCGTTTTCATTGACATTAGAGTTGTACTTAATTCGCTCATTGAGATAGGCTCTTCTAATTTTTGTTTTTGCTCATCACTAAATTTCTTTTTAATATTGCGATCAAGAAACTCACTCATACCTGAATTGTTAACGCTAGAATTAGCGGTGTATCGCTCGCTGAGTTGTTTACTAAACATGGATATTATTTCCTTTTTGTGTGTAACTATTTTACCGTTTACTTTCAGCATTTGTATTGATTTACGCTTTCCATTTGCGCGGTGGGGTTAATAATGAAAATAAAAAAGTTCATCTCAGATCCAACATCCTTTTAAGACGTTATTTGAATGAAGGGAAAGACATCCTGAAACGGTTCTTATCTGGCTTAAAAGAGACCTTTGTGTGTCTGCTGGGCCCACCGAGGCCTCGGGAGATCAGTTTTGAAGGGCCTAGCAGGGATCCCCCACAGACCGGCCAAGGGCGATCTAAGGCCGACCGAGGACGCCACAGTTTGAACGAGAGTCCCGCACGCTGACTGAGCGTCCTTTCAGCCCGGTTCAGGACCCCTTAGGCCGACTGAGGGCCTTTCAGACCGACCGAGAGCACCCTCAGGCCGACTGAGGTCCACTCAGGCCCACCAAAGGCTCCCTCAGGTCGATCGAAGGCCCCTTGAGCCGACCGAATGACACTCTGACCGACCAAGGGCCCCTCAGACCGATCAAAGGCTTCTCAGGTCCATCGAAGGCCCCTCAGGCCGACCGAGGGCCCCTCATCCGGTTAAAGACCCATCACGCCGACCGAGGGCTCCTTCAGGACGACCGAAGGCCATTTGGACTGTCCAAGGTTCATCAGGCCGGCAAGGTCCATCTCAGGCCGACTGTGGACCCTTCAGGCAAACCGTGGGCATCCTCATCCGCCTGAGGGCCCTCTCGAGCCGGCCGGGGGCCATAGCAGGCCGGCCGAACGCCTCCTTAGTCCATCCGAAGGCCATCCTAGGACGACCAATGGCCCTCAGGCCGACTGAGGAGTGATGGCCCCTCAGATCGACAGAAGGCCCCTCAGGGCTCAGGCGGTCCGATGGTAACGTCATGTAAACCAAGGGCATCCTCAAGCCGGCCGAGGTCCATCTCAGGCCGACCGAGGGCCCCTCAGGCCATCCGAGGGCTATCCTAGGACGACTAAGGGTCCCTCAGACCGACTGAGTGCCCCTCGGGCTGACTGGGCCCTTCAGGCCGACGGAACTCAGGCCGACTGAAGCCCCCCTAAGGCCGACTGAGGGTCCATCAGACTAAGTCAGGCCGACTGAGGGCCCCTCAAACCGACTTAGGGCCCCCTGAGGCCGACTCAGAGCCTATCAGGCCGAAGGTCCCCCTCAGGCCGACTGAGGGCCCCCTGATGCCTATTGAGAGCCCCTCAGGCTGACTGAGGCCCCCTCAGGCAGACTGAGGGCCCCCTAAGGCCGACTGATGATCCCCCTAAGGCAGACTGATGGTCCCATCAGACTAACTCAGGCCGACTGAGGGCCCTAAGGCCGACTGAGGGCTACCTCAGGTCGACTGAGGGCCTCTCAGGCCGACTGAGGGTCGGGGTCCCTCAGGCCGACTGGGTGCCCCTCGGGCTAACAGGGCCCCCTCAGGCCGACTGACGGCCCTTCAGGCTGACTTAGGGCACCTTCAGGGCGACTGAGGGCCCCCTCAGGCCGACTGAGGGCCCCTCAGGCCGATTGAGGGCACCTGAGGGCCCCTTCAGGGCGACTGAGGACCAACTCAGTCGCCCCCCCCCACACACACACACACACTGGCCGACCGATCGTCCCTAAGATCGACCGAAGGTACGTCTGACCTGCCAAGGCCCCTAAGATCGCTTAGGGCCCCTTATACAAAAATGAAATGGGCCCCTCAGCTCAAGGGGGTGCTCGCGGATGTCCAGGGTACCCCCTTGGTCATGTCATGTATGTTGGACTGCTGAATAAGACACATGTCCCAAGTTTTCGTATCTTCAACTGTTTTGAATCGCTTTGAAGTGGAATAAAATGGAACCCGGACTTAAATTATGTTGTGGTGACGAGGTGCGACTGAAACAAATTAAGTTACATCCCTGATATCATTTGTGATATTGTGCGATACTCACATGGACGCCGCCACCACTGGGGACACTGAGAACATTGTCCCCAGTACTTTTGAGCAATCCTTATAATTTGGTCCTATGTTTAAGTACACAAACACTTGGATTTGTCCCTATAAATTGTATGTCCGTGAAGTTGGCGACTTATTTAGCGACGACCTCCGATTTCTATAAAAATGACATATGTGATCAATTAGACCACGAGAAACACAAAACTGATGTTTGTTTTTCTATAGCACGTGTCCTTCAAGGTCAAAACCGAGGTCAAAGGACGGGGAACTGAAAAAAAGTGCCAAAAGTTACTGCTCGAATTTGATTTCTTTTAACAAAAATGTAGCTCAGGGAAAGTTCGATTCCACACATCGAAAACAAAATTCACCAAGGTCCAACCTCAAGGTCAAAGGATGGGAAAATCAAAAAGTGCCAGAAGTTACTGCTCTATTTTGTTTTGTTTTTAAACCAAAATGTAGCTCTGGAAAAGTTCTTGCCGCACATCGAAAACCAAATTCATCAGGGTCCAAATTCAAGGTCAAAACCAAGGTCAAAGGACGGGAAACTGAAAAAGTGTTAAAATCGAGCAGTGACTTCTGGCACCTTTTCAGTTCCCCGTCCTTTGACCTTGATTTTGACCTTCAAGTTGGACCTTGCTAAATTTGGTTTTCGATGTGCGGCTACATTTGGTATTTTCCTGAGCTACATTTTGGTAAAATCAAAATCAAAATCGAGCAGTAACTTCTGGCACTTTTTCGGTTACCCGTCCTTTGACCTTCATTTTGACCTTGAAGTTGGCCTTGAGGAACTTGTTTTCTATGTGCTTGCCCTGAGCTACATTTTGGTAAAACAAAAAACAAAATCGAGCTGAAACTTCTGGCACTTTCTCAATTCCCGTCTTTTGACCTTGATTTTGACTTTTTTTTTACTGACACGTGCCATAGAAAAACAAACAAAAAAACAAAAACATCCGTGTTCCTCGTGGTCTAATTGATCACATATGTCATTTTGTTTTATAGAAATCGGAGGTCGTCGCTAAATAAGTCGCTAAATAAGTCGCCAACTTCACGGACATATACATTTTGAGACTGCGGCGACGCCTTTGGATACTCATGCAGTATCGGAGCATCCTACATTAAAATAATAAACTGATGATTCCGTGCTCCACTTCTGCAGAAGGCTGCCGACACGCCGGTAAAACTCGGTGTTGCCAAACAGCGTGTATTTCCTCAGACCTGTGGTGCGACACCAGAGGTCCACTGGGGCCGGCGGTCACGAAAAATGCGCGTTTGGCGCGGACAACCCATGGGCGTGACGAGTGTGGCGGGACCCGGTACACCCGGTACACCCGGTACACCCGGTACACATAGTACACTGTACACTGGGTGTACCGGGTGTACCGGGTGTACCGGGTGTACCTGCTCACCCGATACACCCTATGGTAAACACACAGGAGACGAGTGTCCTGTGGTAAATACACAGGAGACATGTGTCCGGTGGTAAATACACAGGATACGTGTGTCCGGTGATAAATACACAGGAGACATGTGTCCGGTGGTAAATACACAGGATACGTGTGTCCGGTGGTAAATACACAGGAGACGAGTGTCCGGTGTCCAGCCACGCCCCTCCCCAGAGACAGGCCGATGGGTGATGGGTGGTGCCGCCAGACTCGCCGACAGGCCGCAGAAGCGGGGGCGGCGCGGCGGCGGCGGCGGCGACTGTGCGATGCCGAGCTGCCATCGGCCCGCCACCTGACGGTGCGACACAGCCACCCAGAGCCGGCCAGAGGGCGCTACAGCCCGGTCACCTCCCAGCGACCCCGCCAACACCGCCGCAGCACCGCCGACAGCGCATCAACGCCATGGAAAAGGCGTCTGGTCTATCACAAATTATGGCTACTGAACGGCAGCGCAGTTAGTTAAGACGTTTCATGGTGGGAATCACGTTGTTGGCGAATTCAGTGAGTGGCGCAGAGTCTCAATAAAGCACAGGGAACACAACAGTTATACATACATCATACATACACACAACTGACACATGTAACATAGGTATACATTGAGAAGATAGTGACACGTCTGGTACGCTCAGGTAAGAGTCACGATCTATGACACACCATCTAGGCGTTATACACGGATATCGCAATCACAATCACACAGGAGGCGTATTATAAAAATAATGTCTCGGCAAAGCCCGACGTAATGTTGGCAGATATCCCAAAACAAGTCTTGACACATATTTTTAGGTACATTCACTATAAACTGGCCTTTTGACAGTGTTACAAACAAAGCATTATTTTTGTTGAATAGGTTGATGACAAAAAGCACACACATCTTCCGTACTGCCACAACATCGGTTTCGAAAATATCAAGGATTGCAATATCAACCAGTAAAACGCCTTTATCGGCGGTAACCGAGCGGTATCTGTTGCTGATTCAAGTGGGTATATATTCATTACAAAATCAGTTGTATTAAATTGTTCATGATCTCGTTTCTCGAATCCGCCAAAAGGGAGTACGTCCTGAGCGCTGCATGCTTCAGCGTATACAAAAAACGAATGTTTATATTAATAATGCCATTTTTCATCAATAATGATTTTTTTTTCATTTTCAAGTTTGCATGTGCCACACGCTGTGGTAACACCCCTATCAGACCCCCATCATACCAAAATCAAAATTGATGTGATGGTCCTATCCAATGGTGAAAACCCGATCTCAATCGGAACAGTGGTTGCAAAGTTATTAGCTTCCGAAAAGCGTTTGTACGGCCGTGTCGGGCCGGTTCGGGCCGTGTCGGGCCGTGTCAAATGTACATTTGTCTAGTAAGATGACGAGAAACCTCACGGGCGCTTCGCGCCCGCTCGGTAATAATAACAGTACAGGCTACAGATGTATTTTTTATTATATTTGGTTTGGCCAATCCAATGGAACACGTTAACTAGCAGTTTAAGGTTACGACGAGCATATTTACGTTGGTCGGTATGTTTAGATTGTTAAAAATAGAGCTGCCACCCAACATATGATCACATCGATTTTAAGTCCCACTGTATTTCTGTAACTTGGCTTTGCTTATGCTTTGTTATTCATAAAAGATACACAGCTCTTTTTTGATCAGCTACCCGTCTCCCATCAGCTATCCATTGCACGTCGTTCTCAGAGATCTTTCAGGCTGGATTTTCAGGGTGGATACCGAGTTGCCTTCTGGGCCGAACTACTAAAGCTGCCGAAATTGAAACATTAGCCGTTTTCACGAAGGATTATTGCGCTGAAAGATTCTGAAAAGTTTCTGAAAAGTTTTAACAAGTTTTGGTATAGAAGTCTTAGTTCGACGATCCATTCCTTAACTACACAACTTTTACACGCGATTGTTAGCTGAATTTGGTAATATGTCCCTCAGAATTTGGTAATATGTTGGTAAGAATATAATATGTTGACAAATTGCGGTTTGGTGGTAATTAGCAAGATACGTATTGATAGGTCAGTTGTGATCTCCGCCGACTGAAACTTGTCAAAACTTCAGAACGATTCAGAACATTCTGTGGCGTGTGACGCAATTGGACGCAATGGACTTGCCCAATCTGGCCCAATCCGGCGACCGGCCTGTGCGGCTTGGCTTTGTCTATGTGCGTGTGGCACGCGGGTCGGAAGCGGCGGCGAATCTATGCTGGCACATCACTGCGCATGCGCATACAGACCTGTGACCCATGATGCTGCCAGATTTAGTATAGTATGACGGTATGCTAAACTGAACGAATGGACTCTAGAATGTTCTTTAAAAACGGCCAATTTTGTATCATAAACTTGTTATGAGCTCAATACATGTCTCCATAACTATTGAATAGTGATAATATCGCCGAAATCAGTAATTTATTTCTTGGAATGTATAATATACTAAGACTTCTATACCGAAACTTTTCAGAAAGTTCTCAGAAACTTTTCAGAAACTTTCCAGCGCAATAATCCTTCGTGAAAACGGCTATTGCCTTTGTTAAAGAAAATCTAAGCATATCTTACCCAATAGTTTGTCCATCAGTCCTAAATTCACTGATGGAGGAAACATGATATTTTGGGGAATTTCGCCAGCCTTTCTGGGATTTGGCAGCCAAACCCACTTGTCGACGGCTCTGAATCCAGCAGTGCCTTCGGAGCGCGTGTTAGTGATGCAAATTTAAGTATGTTGCCGATCCCTGTGGCATGTAAACCTACCGCAGTGGTTATCCACAGTTGACCGTGTCAACATTCCTATCAGCAACAACATTCATCATCTTCAACAACTATGGACAATGAACGAAAGTCCCAGACATGTGACATAAATGACACGAAACACGTGATTCAGAATGTAGAAAGCTTACAAGCTGGTACGGTATAAGGATTGCGATTATGGAAGGTCAGTTTTTGCAGCAGACAGATCAACAATATATACATCGGTGCCACTGCAGCAGAGAGGCAGACCAGGTGCCACTCCAGCAGAGAGGCAGACCAGGTGCCACTCCAGCAGAGGGGTAGACCAGGTGCCACTCCAGCAGAGGGGCAGACCAGGTGCCACTCCAGCAGAGGGGCAGACCAGGTGCCACTCCAGCAGAGGGGCAGACCAGGTGCCACTCCAGCAGAGAGGCAGACCCGGTGCCACTCCAGCAGAGAGGCAGACCAGGTGCCACTCCAGCAGAGGGGCAGACCAGGTGCCACTCCAGCAGAGGGGCAGACCAGGTGCCACTCCAGCAGAGGGGCAGACCAGGTGCCACTCCAGCAGAGAGGCAGACCAGGTGCCACTCCAGCAGAGGGGCAGACCAGGTGCCACTCCAGCAGAGGGGCAGACCAGGTGCCACTCCAGCAGAGAGGCAGACCAGGTGCCACTCCAGCAGAGAGGCAGACCAGGTGCCACTCCAGCAGAGAGGCAGACCAGGTGCCACTCCAGCAGAGGGGCAGACCAGGTGCCACTCCAGCAGAGGGGCAGACCAGGTGCCACTCCAGCAGAGAGGCAGACCAGGTGCCACTCCAGCAGAGGGGCAGACCAGGTGCCACTCCAGCAGAGGGGCAGACCAGGTGCCACTCCAGCAGAGAGGCAGACCAGGTGCCACTCCAGCAGAGGGGCAGACCAGGTGCCACTCCAGCAGAGAGGCAGACCAGGTGCCACTCCAGCAGAGGCAGACCAGGTGCCACTCCAGCAGAGAGGCAGACCAGGTGCCACTCCAGCAGAGGGGCAGACCAGGTGCCACTCCAGCAGAGAGGCAGACCAGGTGCCACTCCAGCAGAGGCAGACCAGGTGCCACTCCAGCAGAGAGGCAGCCCCCAGAGACATTTTCAACCTTGAGCACAGATTTGAGCACCATGAATGTCACGAAGGGTCAAATGCTGGGCTGCTTAGAGCTATCCAGCAGCCGTCCGAGGTTTGGGTAAGGTTCTCCCGATGACTGGTCTGGGCAAATAGTTTAGTTGGTTCCTACTATTTTTCGGATTGGAATAAGCCGTGGCTTTATGAGAACCTGAATGCCTCTCTTCGATGATGCTTAAATTTTGGGAGCCTGGCAGAAGAGAACCATGGATGAGTTGGCATGGTCTTTTACAATCTAAGTACATCTATGAAAGCACATTCACATCAGCAAATAGATGCCCTTTATAACAATGCCATTCAATATTATGCTTTAAAGTTTAAATCAGGCAGCACACCTCCAAAGTTTCAAATACGCACAAGATAAGCACAAGATACAAGACAAAGGGAAACCATAAGCCGCAGGCGCACAGTGTGTGTTCACATAAAATATTGAAATGCTGGACACAAAATTATAGAAGGAACGATCCTCAACATTTGTATAGGTATCATCTACATACTAATTTTTTTCTTCACACGCCCGTTTTTCATCTGGTTATTTTTGCACATCTGAACTAATGAATGCAAAAATTGAAAACCAAACATCGTTTTTCCAGCAAAACCCCGTGGAAGCAAACTAAGCACATCGAAGCATGGCCCTCTCACTTTTGGGCCATTTTTTGCCAAAATATTGTATTTTGCTTGGTGATAACAAAACAAAATTGTGGCAAAAGGTTCGTCAAGACGAGAAGAGTCCAAATCTGCAGAACAAAAATCCATAGGGGGTTGGGTTTCTCTCATGACGAGATAAAAGTTTCACTCCCCCCCCTCCACACACACACACACACACACACTTTCCGTGACGTTTCTACATCCATGCACATCGATGCTCGCCTTTAGAAAGAAGTTGCTTGACATAAATTCAAACTACTACTAGGTGCATCACTGATTGGACGCAGCACACCTACCGACAGCCACAGCGACCCTGGACTCAGCAGCTCTACCCGCCACGTTTGACGCCATTTTGGCCGACGGTGACGCCAGGCGACTGTCAGCCATTTTGATTAACACAAAGCTCTGCAGTGTTGCTGCGGCCCACCTTTCATTCCGTCTCTCAGACGCGCGTTTGCCAGCAGACGACAGCACCGGACTGGCATGATCCCTCGTAGTGTAGAGTTTTTCCCTTTTCACTTAAAACACATCACTGCACAGTACGCACGCACGCACACACGCACGCACGCACGCACACGCACGCACGCACGCACGCACGCACGCACGCACGCACACACGCACACACACACATACACATACACACTCCAGCACCCACATACCTACATACATCGTCTGAGCAGCTGGGCTAAGTCATAGTCCCAATCGCTCCGTTGTGGTCGCCACTCCGCTCAATGTGATGCGTTCCACTTCACCAGAAACACTAACGCCAGAATATCTTCGCCATTTTGACGTCCAGTCCAGGTATGCGAACTCAGTACAGCGCACACCAGGGACGCCCAGGTGCCCACTACCCTGACTTGGTCACTGCTCCAGCCACAGACTTTGGTCAGCAACTGCAGTCTGACACTGGCGTAAACACCATGCCTCCCAGTCGGGTCCAGCCTTCAGGGACAGGCAGTACCAGCGCGTCGTCACCGTGACTGATAGCTCACTGAAGTCCCCCCCCCCCCTGCTGCTCTGCTCACTGCGGCAGGCGGCTCCACGTCCTTCATTACATCGTCAACCTCCTGCTGCGTCGCCCAACATCAGATGCGGCCTGACGTCCTCCCCCTTACAACACCCGCGGCTGTAACGCCTATGGACCCGCGGCTGTAAAGCTCCGGGTGTCGGAAGAGGTCGCGCGTATACAATCCAACCAGCATTCAAGGTCACCATATATGTACGTTTGATGACTTTTCCAGCAGCGTTCACTGGCCACCGGCGCTCACCAGCCGACACCAGCCTGTGGACGCTCACCAGTCGACACACGAAGGCTCCCAGCGGCTGGTCCCAGCATCTCAGGAGTCAGGACCGTCACTAGCCGCGCAACACTGGCCCCCAGGACCGGCACAAGGCGCAGAACTGACCCCACTCCGATCCACGCGCACCGAACTGGCGTCTCAATTAGCCAACCCGGCTGCGTTCACAGCGCTCACTGGACGCCCGGCTCCCGCTCAGAAGAGACGCACAGACACGGTGAGAGAAAGAGCCGTACCTGGAGCGTCCGGTGAGCGCCCGCGTCTCTCCGGGACAGGACGGTGGTCTCCCGCGTGACGTTGACGCGTCTCCCCGGGACGTGACGTCGATCAGGACAGGATGTCCCTCAGACGGCAGTGACGTGCTGCTCTCGGCTGCCGTCCCCGCGTCTCTCCGGGACAGGACGGTGATCTCCCGCGTGACGTTGACGCGTCTCCCTGGAACGTGACGTCGATCAGGACAGGATGTCCCTCAGACGGCAGTGACGTCCTGCTCTCGGCTGCCGTCTGGCGTCGTGACGACGATATTGTGCTGGCGGCGCTTCCCGGCGCCTCCGAACCTCAGCCAGTCGGGCAGCGCGAGCCGCCGCCTCCGCCCTCCGCCCCGCTGACCGCCGCCGGCCACCGGCCTTCCGGCAGCGTCCAGCAGCCCCTGGCTCTCCGAGGACTTGGAGCCGGGTACCCCAAGGAAGGTGGCCGGCGCGTCGGCCGGGCTGCCGCCGCGGCCGCGCACCGAGCTGCGCGTGCCAATCACAGAGCGCTGTGAGCGCAGGGAGCTGCGTTTGGAGCTGTTGCTGCGGGGAGAGCCGGTTCTCGAGAAGTCCGAGACATTGCTGTAGGCTGTCGGTAGACCAGACGGTAGACCTGACGCCTGTCGAAACCAGCAGCGGCAAAATGTGACAAGAAATGTCTTTCGGTACTTATCGCTGAGCGCGCAGTAGAGCACGAAGTTGATGGCGGCGTTAATGGCGACCAAGAAGTTGAAGATGTTGCCGAGGATGATGCGGACGGCGCCCTCGTTGCTGCCCGGGGCCGGGTGGCTGGTGCACGCGATGTAAATGTGCATCACGGCGTGCGGTAGCTGACACAGCATGTAGATGATCACCACGGAGATGAGCATGATGGTGATCTTGTTCTCCTGTTGCTGTGACTGGCTCTCGCCAGCGCAGAGAACGGCGCGCTGCCGACGCGACTCCTTCACGGCCAGGATCAGGAACAGGTTAAAGACGGTCAGCAGCAGCAGCGGGATGAAGGTGAAGACGATTGAGTTGAAATAGTAGAACGCCTGCCGGTACTCCTCGCTCAGACCCAGCTTGCTGAAGTTGGCCGTCATCTCCGTGGTGTTGGTCTGTGGAGGGGAGGGGGATGTCGAAGTTAGTCATGGGCGGGGAAGGGGTGCACGACGAGTGGCAACAAGAACAAATAACGAGGAAAATGGCCGCTGAATCGTAGTAGTGAGCATTACCTGCTTGCGTACCGCGCTTCGGCTAGTTCCTTGGAATATTCTTAATGACCTACACGTTGACGACGGCGACGCTGCCTGTTTATTTCACAATCTTGTGTTATCTGCCACGGCTGATTTTATCCCAATGTTCGAGCTTCGCAAACAGTTTCCTCCATGGTTTGACCGGTCTGGTCGGGACTCGCTGCATGAGAAGGAGGACGCTCATACACGTAAAAGGCAAACCCGACCGCGGAGAACATAGCTAGACGCTCGATCTGACTTTAAATCTATCGCTGACTCTAAATATGGTAAGTTACTTGGTTGGTCTGATGCGCGATTTCAAAGACAATCCGAAGCGATATTGGATATTTGTAAAATGCTTGAAATTGTCGGCACATGTATCCCCTGTTCTCGATTACGATGGTAACGTGTTCAAGGGCGACGAGGATCGAGCAAACTGCCTAAACGAGTGTTTCTCTCGAAAGTTTTGTGACCCCACAGTTCATGCTCCACCCGATCCGCCATTGTTCGATGCGCCCGGCGTGAATTGTTTTAGCGTGCCTCATGGGCGGGTAGTACAACTGTTACGTGAGCTGTGTGCGCACAAGGCCTGCGCCCTGATGGGCTTAGTGCGAGGATTCTGCGGAGTGTGCCGATGAGCTATCTGTACCGATACATATCATATGCAAACTATCAGTTAGATCCGGTATCTTTCCCACAGGGGCGGATCCAGTGGGGGCAACGGGGCTGGCAGCCCTCCCCTCCAAATGAAAAATGGCGCACCTGCGCCAAAGGCGCAGGGACACTAAATCTGGGCGCCGCAGGCGCACCAGGAGTGACACATTACGCGCTTCAGGAGACACCTGATGCCTTCAAACATCAGCGTTATCGTAGACTAGACATGCACACAATGCCCTCTTACAGTGACGGCACTCTTGCGGCCAGTGACGGCGCCCCTCCGGATAGTGACGGCACCCCTCCAGCCAGTGTCGGCGCTCCTCCGGCCAGAAACGGTGCCCTTCTGGCTAGTGACGGCGCCCCTCCGGCCAGTGACGGCGCCCTTCTGGCTAGTGACGGCGCCCCTCCGACCAGTGACGACGCCCCTCCGGTTAATGACGGCGCCCCTCTGGCCAGTGACGGCGCCCCTCTGGCCAGTGACAGCGCCCTTCTGGCTAGTGACGGCGCCCCTCTGGCCAGTGACAGCGACCCTCTGGCCAGTGACGGCGGCGCCTCACCGGTAAATGACGGCACCCCTCCGGCCAGTGACAGCGCCTTTCTGGCTAGTGACGACACCCATCTGACCAGTGACGATACTCCTCCGACCAGAGACGACACTCTTTCGGCCAGTGACGACGACCCTTCGGCCAGTGACTGCGCCCCTCCGTCCAGTGACGGCCCCTCCCCGGCCAGTGACGGCGCCCCTCCAGCTAGTGACGGCGCCCCACCGGCAAATAATGGCGCCTCTCCGGCCAGTGACTTCGCCCCTCCAGCCAATGACGGCGCACATTCGACCAGTGATTGCGCCCCTCCGACCACTGACGGCCGGAGGTGCGACCCTCTCAGACCTGACAATCGTCCTCTTAGACCAGCCTGGGGTCCGCTCTGATCAGGACTGGCAAGGGTTATGTCATGCCTAGATATATCTGAAGGGGCATTACACCAGCTAAGGGCCCCTCATGCCGAACGGGAGCCCCTCAGGCCGGCAAGGTGCCCCTCAAGCCTACCGAGTTCCCCTTCAGTCCGATTGAGGTCCTCTCAGGCCGACCGAGGACCGATCAGGCTGACCGAGTTCCCCTTCGCGGCGCCGGAGGATCCCCTCAACCCGACCAAGGGCCCGCTCAGACCGACAGAGAACCCATCAGAATGACCGAAGGCCCCTTAAAGTCCACCCAGGTCTCTTCAAGCCAACCAAGGGCCACCTCAAGTTAACCTCGGGCCCCTCAGGCGGACTGATGGCCCTCGAGCTGACTGAGGGTTTATATGGCCAACTGAGGGTCCCTCAAGCAGACCGAGGGCCCCTTATGCCAACCAAAGGCCCCCAGACCGAACGTAAGGGTCCACAGGCTGACACAGGGCTTCCTCAGGCTTACGGGGCTTCCTCAAGCTGACCTAGACCTAGACCGAGTGATGACCCCGAAGGCCGAAGCGGACCGAGGTTCAGGCTGACGTAGGGTCCCTGAAGCCGACCGAGGGCCCCCTCATGCCGACCAAGGACCCCTCAGCCTAAACACGGGTCCCTCCCTCAGGCATACAGAGGGCCCTTCAGGGCGTCCAAGAGCCCTCCGGGTTGACAAAGGCTCACTCAAGCCGAACGAGGACCCTCAGGCCGACCGAGCTCCCCTTGAGAGGGACCGATGACCTCCTGAAGCCGACCGAGGGCCCCTCAGACCAACAGAGACCCCTCAGGTTGACCGAAGGCTCCCTCAGGCGGATAGAGGGCCGCTCAGGCGGACAGAGGGCCACTCAGGCGGACAGTGGGCTCCTCAGGCCGACAGAGGGTCCTGCAGGCCTACTGAGGACCTAGGCCGACCAAGGACCCGTCAGGATGACCAAAGGCCTCCTTAACCGACCGAGTTCTTTTCAAGCCGACCGAGAGCCCTCAGGCCGACAGAGGCCCTTAACCCGCATCCCGCTGGGGTGTTCAGCCGAACACGCCCCGTTGGGGGGGGGGGGGGCAGATTCTGCCCCATCATCTTCCGAACCAATAACCGCAGGGGCATTCCACGACAAAACTACCATTTTTCCCCAATTTGACACCCAACCATTTTTTATTTGGATGAAAATGGGTGTATAGGGTGTAATATATCTATATATCTCTAATTCCGGGATCCAGGATCATCGGTCATCCTTCCAATAACCTTCACTTTTACGATAACCTTATAAAAACTGCAATCACATACTCACATACTACAACACATACTACAAAATATCACATGCGCGAGGTAAATACGTTAGCCTGTAAAGCAACTCAACTTGTCTACCAGCGCCATTGATGGAAGACACGAACACTGATATGATATAGAGCAGAAGAAACGATAGGTGGACTCTCAGTGCCACCGCTCTCAGTTGGATCCAGTGTCACGATACAGCTCACCTCGCCTTGAGCAAACATGTTTTCCTATGGTAAACCTGCTGCTGTATATGTTGGAACACATTTAAGACTTGCTTCGTTTGCAAACCTTCTTTCGTGAGCAAATCTAATTCAGTTTCTTATCACGTTTCTGTCTTATCTTTCTGTCTTATCAAATTCATTCACGGAGTGTTTAAGCAACAGTGTGCATAATAGTGACGGTTCAAAAGAAACAAAAGAGACAAAATAAAAATAAGAACGTATATGTTTATCTCCGTCGTCTTACAATGTGACTGAGAAGTTCACCAATTTTACCATCGACGAGAGCTTTTAAGAGATATACAGTCTCCAACTAGACTGCTAGTCAGCCCTAATATCATGTTCTCAAAAATCCATTTGTGTACTGTACATTTTTCGCACTACCTAAATCTCCCATAACACCCACCTCTTACGGTTCCAATTGCTCCTCCCCAACTTATTGTTCCCAGCTCATGTATCACCTCATCACAAAATATTTCCATGTCCTCCTCACTGACCTTCCTGCCACCCTGGCCCTTCCTACCATCCTGGTACCCACCAAACTCGTTCCAGTCGTAAAAACATTCACCCTTCCACTGCTTCTTACCCGCGGGAACACAACCATCCCCCCATCCCCCCACCAACCATCCCCCACACCTAACATCTGTTGGTTTCATCACTACCGTCCCCTCTTCCCTGCAGGTTCAGACCCCCCCCCCCCCCCCCCTCCGGCCGATTCTCACCTTAGGATTGAGTACCTTCTTAATCTCCCACTCGAATGGCGTGGACAGTGTGGTGAGGAAGCAGAGCAGATAGACGATGCCGATCATCTTCCTGGCGCGGTACTCGGTACAGTAGACCTGGCCGCGGATCGGATGGCACACGGCGATGTAGCGCTCCACGGTGAACGTCACCGTTAGCCAGGTGGACGTGTTGGCTGAAACAGCAGGATACAGGACATGCGTCAGTGGCCGGCACCCTCTCCGGGAAGGGAGGGGGTGAGAACGAGAGGGCGAGAGGGCGAGAGGGCGAGAGGGCGAGAGGGCGAGAGGCAGGGGCGGCGGAAGAGGGACCTCCCCCTCCCCCTCCAAAAAAAACAGCCGAGGGGCGCTTTGTGTTTGGCAGGGGCTGCGGATTCCAAGGGCAAGCAAAGGCCAAGGGAAGCCAAGGGGGGCCTCTGGCCGCCTGAGGGGACGCTCTGACTGCCTGAGGCAGTGTTCTGAAAAAAGTGTTTTTGGGTGGAAAATGACACCTAGGTGAATTCTTTTTCACCTCACTGGAAATGGCAAAAGTCGCGTTTTAGCCTCGCGAAAATTCAATGAGTGGCTTATGCCCATGCAGCTAGACTATTATCGTCTCAGAACTAAAATACGAATTAAATTTAATTTAAATTCCTGGCTTTACAGCGAAAATGTAGTTACCATTAACACAAAGTACGCAATATTTCAGGAAATGTTCACAGTATTCTGGTATCTGGCTCATTAAATAATGTTTGTAGGCTTGATGGTATACGTGTTATAATTTAGTAGCCTCGTAAAAAGTGAGGCGAAAACGAGGTCGATTGACACCCTGTTGGATCTTAATTTCAATGACGGAAATTAATAAACGGCAAAGGAAACTAATTATGTCATTAAATAAAGCAATCATTTGTGTACATTTTCGGAAAGTTTCGTGCATTTTCATCCATTCGTTTGAATGGCATGCCAAATTATGTTAACCCTTGTATTTTTTTCACCATTTTCGCGCTGCCTTTTTCAGACTATGTTGTTGGTATTTTTTGCATTTTTCCCAAACGCAAAGACAAGTAATACAAAGACAAGTTGATATCTAAAATAATACAAAATCATCTACTGGTTATGGAAGAATACTTTTCTTCTGTGAAAATGAGTAAACTTCTGAAAAAGACATTAAAGTTTACTGCTACTTTTGACATGATGTGATGGCCAAAAGGACGAGCGTCCATTGGACACCCTGCAAATATCTGAGCACTAATGAAAAAATACAAGTTACAAAATCTGTTAGTTGCTTTCGACTGAATTGATGAATTGTCTTATCAAAAACCTAGTTTTGTATCATTCCATGGTATTTCAGTGCACACAATTGTCGAATAAGTGCCAACCTGTTTGGCCAAAGCACCTCGCAATCCACCTCGCGATTTTGTTAGACCTAGAAATTAGCATCGCTTTGCTTTCCTTGACCTGAATTGACGCATCTGACGCATCGTTTACAAATACTGGCGCAGTTAATATGTTTGAATCTTCATGGGAGGAGACAGTGTGGTGCTTCGGCTTATCTTTATTTTGCAGCGTTTTACCCATCTCATCAGTTCTAGTATTCCCGCGTCATATTTGTCTCCGGAACGTTCCAGAACGTAAGGAAAATAATTCGTATACTTTCATATTATTAATATGCTATTGGTTAACCAGATTCATCTGCAGTTTGTTTTCCGTCTTCATATTTCTCTTGTAACTCATCGTACCTGATTTTCCTATAATCAGTTTCTGTATTCGTAACTTCAATTTATATTTAGAACATAGTCGATTACAGTCTCGGCAACGTGGCATTCTCCCCACTCTCGCTCTGCTCTCGCGCCAACCGGTTGGTTCATTCGTCGCTCGTCTCAAATATTATTACTTTGCTCTTCAAACTTAACGTAACATATTTATCACCATCTACTTACATTCACACATTATGTAGCTGTCCACTTTTCTGATCTTCGGCATACTGCCTGGGTATTTAGTTGTCGATTCGATTGTTGTATCATGTACCCGCTGCTCTCGCTCGGGCATGATTCATTTGTTCTGTTCTTAGGGTTTGATACCTGGAATTAATACAACTGTGGGCGTGCATCAATTCGGTTTTCTTCCTCCAATGCTTCTCACCCCACAACAGAACCTAGGATATTTTTTTACGAAGCACAGTGTTGGAGTTGAAAATTCCTGTAAGAATTTATGCATTCCTACAACAACACAAAATTATAGGAATTTTTCAGCTGTTTTGCATACCTTGACCTTTAGTAGTACTTCGAAAGAAATACATGTTAACAAAATATTGCTTGAAGTCAAATAAAATGCATTCAATGAGTGAGCTCATCGTCAGTTTGTCCATTTCCAAATCATTTTATCATGGTTTCTCAAATTGTTTTCAACCTAGCCACCCCCACCTAGCTTGGACAGAACCTGGGATTTCTTAGGAAGTACAGTGTTGGACAGCCCCGTAAAAATCAATGTGTTTCTTACAAATATTTGATAATAGCTTTTAGTTGTTTTTCATTAATTTTAATGTTTGTTTTTTAGTCTGAAAAAAATTGTTGAACAAAAGGCTGTTTAGAGTCAGATAAGTATTTAATGAGTGAGCACATAGCCAGTGTGTGTCCAAATATATGGATTGTGGTAGAGGTAGGCCATAGGGTAAAGTGTAAACTGCTGTAACCCCGGACACATCTAACATCAGACTTTTCATGCTATCAAATCAGAATGTAAACAATACTGAGGCACTGAAGCACAGTGAATCAGTATCGTCTGCATTCTGATTTCTGATAGCATGTAACATCCAAGGTTAGGACATATACCTTACCCTACCTTATTGTCATCAGGATATATGGCCTGTCGGAGTCAGGACCCGTTCTCGCCGAGCTCAATGGTTGAAGCCTATGTCAATCTGAGTCTGGAAGGAAGTACCAGATGGCCTCCCAGTGTTGATCAAGTCTATTTTCGAAGACGTTGAGACATGTCCGAAGATTGGCAGACCCTATCTCAATATAATTTCAAAATATTTGATATTCATTAATTAATAGTATTTGTAACAATTTAAAGAATCACCTTCAGACAAGAAAATAAAGGTAGTATTTTAACTGTATAATGTTCTTTCGACTTTCCGTTACTGTGTTAAACAAGTCTTTTTGTTTCATCTGTATGGTGCTTTAATAATGGTCAACTGGTTACATTTTGAAATGCTTATACTGTTGTCATTGTTCAAAATATTAATATCAATGTTATGACAATTGGATTGTTGTAATTTAGTTTTGCAACCCCAAATTTGAAATTACATAATTTATGTTGTATTACAATTTACAAGCAATAAATAATGTTTCAGATATTTTCATATTGGAAGTGAAATCTGTGGTAGAATTTTGGAGGGATTGTTATTGAAGCAGAAGGGTCCAATTGACTTTGATTGAATAATACCCTGCACTGCATTGTAATGCACTGCATGTTATGAGTACTGATCATAGGTTAGATACAATGGCCCTGGAAATTGTATTGATGTTGAGATGGATGCATTTATTGATTAATAACTATTATAAATGAAGAGTAAATACATTTTTGATCAATGATGAGGCAATGTGAGGACATTATGAAACAGATATTGTTCATGGCTGGGTGGAGTCTGCAAATTGACTGTCCTCCAAAATATATATATATTTAGTAGTGTCATCTCATTCATTTGAAGAAAATCATAGGACATTCTTTAATATGGGTAGGACAATGTAGTATTTTATGCATTGGATCTTCAACACTTGTGGAGATTATAATGAAGTATAGATTATAGTTCATATTTATATTGGAAATTTCATTTGTTGATTACAAAAAAATGGAAAAAATAAAATGACTCATAAAAAAATCAATTCGACCTCGTTTTCACCTCATGAACAAAGCTGAAACTACCACGGAGACACCCTGCCGAATATCGATTTCAGAACACTGGCCTGAGGGGGCTCTCTGGCCGCCTGAAGGGGCGCTCTGGCCGCCTGAGGAGGCGCTCTGGCTGCCTGAGGGGGCGCTCTGGCCGCCTGAGGGGGCACTCTGGCCGCCTGATGGGGCGCTTTGGCCGCCTGAGGGGGCGTTCTGGCCGCTTGAGGGGGCGCTCTGGCTGCATGAGGGACGCTCTGGTCACCTGATGGGGCGCTCTGGCCACCTGATGGGGCGCTCTGGCCACCTGAGGGGGCGCTCTGGCCGCCTTAGGGGCGCTCTGACCGCCTGAGGCGCTCTGGCCGCCTGAGGGGGCGCTCTGGCCGCCTGAGGGGGCACTCTGGCCGCCTGATGGGGCGCTCTGGCCGCCTGAGGGGGCGTTCTGGCCGCTTGAGGGGGCGCTCTAGCGGCACGAGGGGCGCTCTGGTCACCTGAGGGGGCTCCGGCAGCCTGAGGGGGCGCTCTTGCCGCCTGAGGAGGCGCTCTGGCCGCATGAGGGGGGCTCTGGCCACCTGAGGGGCGCTCTGGCAGTGGCGGCGGAAGAGGGGGAGGAGGCGGTTGCCCCTCAAACTCAGCCGAAGGGCGCTTTGTGTTTGGCAGGGGCTGCTGGCCTGAGAGGGGGCGCTCTGGTCACCTGACAGGGGGCGCTCTGGCCGCCTGGGAGGGGCGCTCTGGTCACCTGAGAGGCGGCGCTCTGGCCTCCTGAGGGGGGGGGGGGCGCTCTGGTCACCTGAGGGAGGGCGCTCTGGCCGTCTGAGAGGAGGCGCTCTGGCCGCCTGAGAGGGGGTGTTCTGGCCGTCTGAAAGGGGCGCTCTGGTCGCCTGAGAGAGGCACTCTGGCCGTCTGAGATGGGGCGCTCTGGGCGCCTGGGAGGGGGTGCTCTGGCTGCTTGAAAGGGGCGCTCTGGCCGCCTGAGAGGGGGTGTTCTGGCCGTCTGAAAGGGGCGCTCTGTCCACCTGAGGGGATTCTTTGGCCGCCTGAGGGGCGCTCTGGCCGCCTGTGTTTTAAGGCCTCATCTTACATGGATTAGAAAGGAAATAGTATCCGTTCACGAAAACACATGCTAATTTGGATCAAGCAATATGCCAAACGTTTATATTTGATACACAACAGCGTATACTTCAACAGACCATAATTTAGCAGACTTGTAAATCGTGAGGTAGAAGCAAGGTCGATTGAAACCCTGGCGGATCGTTAGATACAAATATATTATTTAATGATCAGCAAGGCAAGAAAACATTCCATTTCGTTAGACAAAACGGTTGTTTATATCTATGCGAAGTTAAAGTTCCATCCGATTCTATCCAGTTTATGAAACACTTGTTTATGTTCCACTTCAAATTTTCTGTGACGTTTCACGCATCCCTATTTCAAACCCAAGATGAACCATAAAATATGTTATTAACGCTTTGTAAAGAACAAAAATGGATCCGTTAGAATGGTTTTGTTAAGAACGTTTTTATTTTTTGTCAGCGTTCGTACGTGTTGTTGGAACGTCTTTTTATCCGCATATTTTTTGGGATCCGTTGGAACGGTTTCGTTAGAACGTTTTTTTGCAGCCTTCGTACGTGTTGTTGGCACGGCTTTTCTCCGTATATTTTGACAATGCAAGGGGCGGGACCGATGGGGCCGCATTTGGAAGCGTTCGTATGTGGATCCGTTGGAACGTTTTTTCTTCTCTCGGAATGTTGTTTTTTCTTCAGTGTTCGTACGTGTTGTTGGAACTTTTTTATCCGTATTGTTGACAATTGCAAGGGGCGGGGCCGCGCAAATGAATCGGAAAACTTATTTACGACTTATCTACGAGAAGGTCTGGGGGTCCGGGGTGGAGACAGCCCCCCCCCCCCCCCCCCCCCCCCGGTAGGTCGCAGCGCAAGGAGCGAATGCGAGCGGAGCGCTCTAAATGTGGGTCCCTGTGGCCGTTATTGCTGTAAAGTTTAGGTCAGGTTCGATTATGTTATAACAATTTTGTAATCACAATTTTGTAATTACATTTTTGTATTCCAATATTTTAATAACATATCGAACCCAGCGAAAATTAGCCTGCCTACACATTGCTATTTATCATGAAGGCATATAATGTTTCATCACTATCTTTTGCGAATATGTACCAAACTTCTATGAACAATCAACTCTCATTTGAAAGAAGTGCATTGCAATCGGCAGTTTAACTTGGCCCCGGACGGCAAACTATTTAGTGTTCACGACTTATTAAAAAAAAATCCATACATTTTCAACAAACAGGTATTTAATATATTACAGTGCACACATGAAACATTTATCTAATCCGTTTATGCATAATCAATCAATAAACGTTTCAGAAAACCGTGATGCATTCCGCGGATTAACTTGGCCAAGGATTGCGACATATTTAGTGTATGCGATTTGTTTCATTGACCGATCAGGGACGTTGTCACGCTTCTTGGAGCACTTACTTCATTGCTGGCCCTACGACTTGTTTACAAATAACATTCAAACCAGAGATAGTGATCGATTACACTGTTCGTCACCATATGTTAGTACATTTTTTTTTTTGTTCGATGGGAATTAAAATAACCGGTAACCTCATAATCAGTATGTTAAAGGGAAATAATGACCTTTTTCCACAAAAATTGAGTTAGCACTTGAAATCGCCAGACGAGACCAAAATATATTGTAAATTCATCACATTTTGCATGAAAACTTCCCTACCGAAAGATATTTCAAGTTAAAGTTGATAAGCGTTCCACACTTTTAACGACCGGTACTTGCAAGTACTTTTGGTCCTCATCAAACTGCGGGCTTTTCCCGTATTGTTTTTTTACGCAATGGAGTGGAAAATATATTGTGCGTTCTGCTTGTAGTGATTATATGCCCGGCGATCTTCTAAAACTAACAGCGATTGGAAAAAGTGGCAATAAAATCGGAAGCTCATCGATGCACATCAGCGGCGGCATAGTTAGTGGTTGCGACCCTCAATTTGTGAAAATCGATTCATTGTTTTCAACATTAGGAGTATTGTATAATTTGTCTGTGGCTGTATATAACACTATGCTTTATATTATCATGAAAAATAAGAATTTTTCCCCAAAAAACTAACAAACAATAACACAAAACTGGCAATTAATCGGAAGCTCATCGATGCACATCGACGGCGACCTATTTAGCGTCGGCGATTTGTTTACAAAGTCATTGTCATGCTTCTCGGCGCACTTAACCATTGTGGCGAGTTGTTCCTGATTAGTATACCCAAGTCCCGTAGTAGGCTTGGTAATGACGTCACTGGTGGCATTCTTGTGTAGCATTGCAAAATATATCTGATTTTGAGTTGAAAGCTAATTAAAGACTTATTCAAATTATTGTTTTTAAGTTTGAATTTTCTTGTTAATCATTATTAAAGGTATTTTATCGGTGTATTTCATAGTAGTTGACACTTCAGGAACTTGTGACGTACTAATATTGTATCCAATATGCATTCCCCTCACCTTTTGCTATTGTGGCGCAGTGCCGAGTGCTTTGCGAATACTAGCTTGCCTGGGGTTCAATTCATTCCGCCCTTATTTTATTCGAGCTGGTATAGTTTGCATGTTGTTGTTATTCATGACTTATACTGATAGTCAGTCATGCATCACGGATGCTTCACGGATTGCTTCACGGATCAGAGCGCTGCTCGAACTCCCGCGAGTAGCGCTTTCGTTCTCCATGGCAACCAGGCGTGAGCCAATGAAAAGCCAGAACGTATCCCTTTCTGGCTTTTGATTGGCTGACGCCTGGTTGCCATGGAGAACGAAAGCGCTACTAGCGCTACTAGCGTGTGTCCGGAGCAGCGCTCAGTTTGATCGGAAACGTCACAGAGCCTCCAAAAATGCCGCACTCGATGTAAACAATGGTAGGGAAGGACGAATTTGTCAATGACCTTCATGAAGTACACAGGTACTTGTTTTGTATTTTGTCAAACGTACAACTTTGAATTTGGGAATAATTTCATTTAATTCTTAAATTTAAATAAAATAATTTTAAAACCATAACGGTAGCCTAAGAAATTGTTGCTTACAAAATCAAAAGGTCATTATTTCCCTTTAAGAAATAAATTAAGGCCGATATTATATTAGATATTTCGCTATTGAAGCTTCGTCAGCAATGAACAATGATATGACAAAATAACAAGGCAGAGTGGAGAACAACAATCACATGCATTAAATTATAGGGCACTGACGTTTTGACAACCCGCAGAAATATACATATACAGATACACTCACACTACCTATATATATGTATATATATATATATATATATCTATATATATATATATATATATATATATATATATATATATATATATATATGTATATATATATATATATATATTATATATATATATATATATATATATATATGTATATATATATATATATTATATATATATATATATATATATATATATATATATATATATATATATTATATATATATATATATATATATACTATATATATATATATATATATATAATATATATATATATATATATATATATATATATAGTATATATAATATATATAATATATATAATATATATATATTATATATATATATATATATATATATATATAATATATATATATATATATATAATATATATATATATCCTATCTCTCTATCTCTCTATCTCTCTATCTCTCTATCTCTCTATCTCTATCTCTCTATCTCTCTATCTCTCTATCTCTCTATCTCTCTATCTCTCTATCTCTCTATCTCTCTATCTCTATATCTCTATATCTCTCTATCTCTCTATCTCTCTATCTCTCTAATCTCTATATCTCTATATCTCTATATCTCTATATC
>JAXIVJ010015835.1:0-25000 GCA_036785665.1 Chirona hameri
GTGTAGTCAGTGTCTGTGTTCTGTCTGTGTCTGTCTGTGTCTGTCTGTGTCTGTCTGTGTCTCGGTCTGTGTCTGTCTGTGTCTGTCTTGTGTCTGTCTGTGTCTGTCTGTGTCTGTCTGTGTCTGTCTGTGTCTGTCTGTCTGTGTCGTCTGTGTCTGTCTGTGTCTGTCTGTCTGTCTGTCTGTGCTGTGTCTGTCTGTGTCTGCTGTGTCTGTCTGTGTCTGTCTGTGTCTGTCTGTAGTCTGTCTGTGTCATGTCTGTGTCTGTCTGTGTCTGTCTGTGTCTGTCTGTGTTCTGTCTGTGTCTGTCAGTCTGTCTGTCTGCTGTCTGTCCTTGTCTGTCGTGTCTCTGTCTGTCTGCTGTCTGTCTGTGTCTGTCTCTGTCAGTCTGTCAGTCTGTCCTGTCTGTCGTCTGTCAGTCTGTCCAGTCTGTCCAGTCTGTCCAGTCTGTCCATCTGTCCTGTCTGTCTGTCCAGTCTCTCTGTCCAGTCTGTCCAGTCTGTCCAGTCTGTCCAGTCTGTCCAGTCTGTCCAGTCTGTCCAGTCTGTCCAGTCAGTCTGTCCAGTCTGTCCAGTCTGTCCAGTCTGTCAGTCAGTCTGTCCAGTCTGTCAGTCTGTCCAGTCTGTCCAGTCTGTCCAGTCTGTCCAGTCTGTCCAGTCTGTCCAGTCTGTCCAGTCTGTCCAGTCTGTCCAGTCTGTCCAGTCTGTCCAGTCTGTCCAGTCTGTCCAGTCTGTCCAGTCTGTCCAGTCTGTCCAGTCTGTCACCAGTCTGTCCAGTCTGTCCAGTCTGTCCAGTCTGTCCAGTCTGTCCAGTCTGTCCAGTCTGTCCAGTCTGTCCAGTCTGTCCAGTCTGTCCAGTCTGTCCAGTCTGTCCAGTCTGTCCAGTCTGTCCAGTCTGTCCAGTCTGTCCAGTCTGTCCAGTCTGTCCAGTCTGTCTCAGTCTGTCCAGTCTGTCCAGTCTGTCCAGTCTGTCCAGTCTGTCAGTCTGTCCAGTCTGTCCAGTCTGTCAGTCTGTCCAGTCTGTCCAGTCTGTCCAGTCTGTCCAGTCTGTCCAGTCTGTCCAGTCTGTCCAGTCTGTCCAGTCTTCCAGTCTGTCCAGTCTGTCCAGTCTGTCAGTCTGTCCAGTCTGTCCAGTCTGTCCAGTCTGTCCGTCCAGTCTGTCCAGTCTGTCCAGTCTGTCCAGTCTGTCCAGTCTGTCCAGTCTGTCCAGTCTGTCAGTTCCAGTCTGTCCAGTCTGTCCAGTCTGTCCAGTCTGTCCAGTCTGTCCAGTCTGTCCAGTCTGTCTTCTGTCCAGTCTGTCCAGTCTGTCCAGTCTGTCCAGTCTGTCCAGTCTGTCCAGGTCTGTCCAGTCTCTGTCCCAGTCTGTCCAGTCTGTCCAGTCTGTCCAGTCTGTCCAGTCTGTCCAGTCTGTCCAGTCTGTCCAGTTGTCCAGTCTGCTGTCCAGTCTGTCCAGTCTGGTCCAGTCTGTCCAGTCTGCCTGTCCAGTCTGTCCAGTCTGTCCAGTCTGTCCAGTCTGTCCAGTCTGTCCAGTCTGTCCAGTCTGTCCAGTCTGTCCAGTCTGTCCAGTCTGTCCATCTAGTCCAGTCTGTCCAGTCTGTCCAGTCTGTCAGTCTGTCTCAGTCCTGTCCAGTCTGTCCAGTCTGTCCAGTCTGTCCAGTCTGTCCAGTCTGTCCAGTCTGTCCAGTCTGTCCATCTGTCAGTCTGCTAGTCTGTCTAGTCTGTCCAGTCTGTCCAGTCTGTCAAGTCTGTCCAGTCTTGTCTAGTCTGTCTAGTCTGTCTAGTCTGTCTAGTCTGTCTAGTCTGTCTAGTCTGTCAGTCTGTCTAGTCTGTCTAGTCTGTCTAGTCTGTCTAGTCTGTCTAGTCTGTCTAGTCTGTCTAGTCGTCTAGTCTGTCTAGTCTGTCTAGTCTGTCTAGTCTGTCTAGTCTGTCTAGTCTGTCTAGTCTGTCTAGTCTGTCTAGTCTGTCTAGTCTGTCTAGTCTGTCTAGTCTGTCTAGTCTGTCTAGTCTGTAGTCTGTCTAGTCTGTCTAGTCGTTGTCTATCTGTCTAGTCTGTCTAGTCTGTCTAGTCTGTCTAGTCTCTAGTCTGTCTAGTCTGCTAGCTGTCTAGTCTGTCTAGTCTGTTCTAGTCTGTCTAGTCTGTCTAGTCTGTCTAGTCTGTCTAGTCTGTCTAGTCTGTCTAGTCTGTCTAGTCTGTCTAGTCTGTCTAGTCTGTCTAGTCTGTCTAGTCTGTCTAGTCTGTCTATGTCTAGTCTAGTTCTGTCTAGTCTGTCTAGTCTGTCTAGTCTGTCTAGTCTGTCTAGTCTGTCTATCTGTCTAGTCTGCTAGTCTGTCTAGTCTTCCTAGTCTGTCTAGTCTGTCTAGTCTGTCTAGTTGTCTAGTTCGTCTGTCTAGTCTGTTCTAGTCTGTCTAGTCTGTCTAGTCTGTTCGTTGTCTCTAGTCTGTTTAGTCTGTCTAGTCTGTCTAGTCTGTCTAGTCTGCTAGTCTGTCTAGTCTGTTCTAGTCTGTCTAGTCTGTCTAGTCTGTCTAGTCTGTCTAGTCTGTCTAGTCTGTCTAGTCTGTCTAGTCTGTCTAGTCTGTCTAGTCTGTCTAGTCTGTCTTCGTCTGTAGTCTGTCTAGTCTGTCTAGTCTGTCTAGTCTGTCTCTGTCTAGTCTGTCTAGTCTGTCTAGTCTGTCTAGTCTGTCTAGTCTGTCTGTCTGTCTAGTCTGTCTAGTCTGTCTAGTCTGTCCTAGTCTTCCTAGTCTGTCTCGTCCTGTCTTCCAGTCTGTCCAGTCTGTCCAGTCTGTCCAGTCTGTCCAGTCTGTCCAGTCTGTCCAGTCTGTCCAGTCTGTCCAGTCTGTCCAGTCTGTCCAGTCTGTCCAGTCTGTCCAGTCTGTCCAGTCTGTCCAGTCTGTCCAGTCTGTCCAGTCTGTCCAGTCTGTCCAGTCTGTCCAGTCTGTCAGTCTGTCCAGTCTTCCAGTCTGTCCAGTCTGTCCAGTCTGTCCAGTCTGTCCAGTCTGTCCAGTCAGTCCAGTCCAGTCTGTCCAGTCTGTCCAGTCTGTCCAGTCTGTCCAGTCTGTCCAGTCTGTCCAGTCTGTCCAGTTTCCAGTCGTCCAGTCTGTCCAGTCTGTCAGTCTGTCCAGTCTGTCCAGTCTGTCCAGTCTGTCCAGTCTGTCCAGTCTGTCCAGTCTGTCCAGTCTGTCCATCTGTCCAGTCTGTCCATCTGTCCAGTCTGTCAGTCTGTCAGTCTGTCCAGTCTGTCCAGTCTGTCCAGTCTGTCCAGTCTGTCCAGTTCGTGTCAGTCTGTCAGTCTGTCCAGTCTGTCCAGTCTGTCCAGTCTGTCCAGTCTGTCCAGTCGTCCAGTCCATGCTCCAGTCTGTCCAGTCTGTCCAGTCTGTCCAGTCTGTCCAGTCTGTCCAGTCTGTCCAGTCTGTCCAGTCTGTCCAGTCTGTCAGTCTGTCCAGTCTGTCCAGTCTGTCCAGTCTGTCCAGTCTGTCCAGTCTGGTCCAGTCTGTTCCAGTCTGTCCAGTCTGTCCAGTCTGTCCAGTCTGTCCAGTCTGTCCAGTCTGTCCAGTCTGTCCAGTCTGTCCAGTCTGTCCAGTCTGTCCAGTCTGTCCAGTCTGTCCAGTCTGTCCAGTCTGTCCAGTCTGTCCAGTCTGTCCAGTCTGTCCAGTCTGTCCAGTCTGTCCAGTCTGTCCAGTCTGTCCAGTCTGTCCAGTCTGTCCAGTCTGTCCAGTCTGTCCAGTCTGTCCAGTCTGTCCAGTCTGTCCAGTCTGTCCAGTCTGTCCAGTCTGTCCAGTCTGTCCAGTCTGTCCAGTCTGTCCAGTCTGTCCAGTCTGTCCAGTCTGTCCAGTCTGTCCAGTCTGTCCAGTCTGTCCAGTCTGTCCAGTCTGTCCAGTCTGTCCAGTCTGTCCAGTCTGTCCAGTCTGTCCAGTCTGTCCAGTCTGTCCAGTCTGTCCAGTCTGTCCAGTCTGTCCAGTCTGTCCAGTCTGTCCAGTCTGTCCAGTCTGTCCAGTCTGTCCAGTCTGTCCAGTCTGTCCAGTCTGTCCAGTCTGTCCAGTCTGTCCAGTCTGTCCAGTCTGTCCAGTCTGTCCAGTCTGTCCAGTCTGTCCAGTCTGTCCAGTCTGTCCAGTCTGTCCAGTCTGTCCAGTCTGTCCAGTCTGTCCAGTCTGTCCAGTCTGTCCAGTCTGTCCAGTCTGTCCAGTCTGTCCAGTCTGTCCAGTCTGTCCAGTCTGTCCAGTCTGTCCAGTCTGTCCAGTCTGTCCAGTCTGTCCAGTCTGTCCAGTCTGTCCAGTCTGTCCAGTCTGTCCAGTCTGTCCAGTCTGTCCAGTCTGTCCAGTCTGTCCAGTCTGTCCAGTCTGTCCAGTCTGTCCAGTCTGTCCAGTCTGTCCAGTCTGTCCTAGTCTGTCCAGTCTGTCCAGTCTGTCCAGTCTGTCCAGTCTGTCCTAGTCTGTCTAGTCTGTCTAGTCTGTCTAGTCTGTCTAGTCTGTCTAGTCTGTCTAGTCTGTCTAGTCTGTCTAGTCTGTCTAGTCTGTCTAGTCTGTCTAGTCTGTCTAGTCTGTCTAGTCTGTCTAGTCTGTCTAGTCTGTCTAGTCTGTCTAGTCTGTCTAGTCTGTCTAGTCTGTCTAGTCTGTCTAGTCTGTCTAGTCTGTCTAGTCTGTCTAGTCTGTCTAGTCTGTCTAGTCTGTCTAGTCTGTCTAGTCTGTCTAGTCTGTCTAGTCTGTCTAGTCTGTCTAGTCTGTCTAGTCTGTCTAGTCTGTCTAGTCTGTCTAGTCTGTCTAGTCTGTCTAGTCTGTCTAGTCTGTCTAGTCTGTCTAGTCTGTCTAGTCTGTCTAGTCTGTCTAGTCTGTCTAGTCTGTCTAGTCTGTCTAGTCTGTCTAGTCTGTCTAGTCTGTCTAGTCTGTCTAGTCTGTCTAGTCTGTCTAGTCTGTCTAGTCTGTCTAGTCTGTCTAGTCTGTCTAGTCTGTCTAGTCTGTCTAGTCTGTCTAGTCTGTCTAGTCTGTCTAGTCTGTCTAGTCTGTCTAGTCTGTCTAGTCTGTCTAGTCTGTCTAGTCTGTCTAGTCTGTCTAGTCTGTCTAGTCTGTCTAGTCTGTCTAGTCTGTCTAGTCTGTCTAGTCTGTCTAGTCTGTCTAGTCTGTCTAGTCTGTCTAGTCTGTCTAGTCTGTCTAGTCTGTCTAGTCTGTCTAGTCTGTCTAGTCTGTCTAGTCTGTCTAGTCTGTCTAGTCTGTCTAGTCTGTCTAGTCTGTCTAGTCTGTCTAGTCTGTCTAGTCTGTCTAGTCTGTCTAGTCTGTCTAGTCTGTCTAGTCTGTCTAGTCTGTCTAGTCTGTCTAGTCTGTCTAGTCTGTCTAGTCTGTCTAGTCTGTCTAGTCTGTCTAGTCTGTCTAGTCTGTCTAGTCTGTCTAGTCTGTCTAGTCTGTCTAGTCTGTCTAGTCTGTCTAGTCTGTCTAGTCTGTCTAGTCTGTCTAGTCTGTCTAGTCTGTCTAGTCTGTCTAGTCTGTCTAGTCTGTCTAGTCTGTCTAGTCTGTCTAGTCTGTCTAGTCTGTCTAGTCTGTCTAGTCTGTCTAGTCTGTCTAGTCTGTCTAGTCTGTCTAGTCTGTCTAGTCTGTCTAGTCTGTCTAGTCTGTCTAGTCTGTCTAGTCTGTCTAGTCTGTCTAGTCTGTCTAGTCTGTCTAGTCTGTCTAGTCTGTCTAGTCTGTCTAGTCTGTCTAGTCTGTCTAGTCTGTCTAGTCTGTCTAGTCTGTCTAGTCTGTCTAGTCTGTCTAGTCTGTCTAGTCTGTCTAGTCTGTCTAGTCTGTCTAGTCTGTCTAGTCTGTCTAGTCTGTCTAGTCTGTCTAGTCTGTCTAGTCTGTCTAGTCTGTCTAGTCTGTCTAGTCTGTCTAGTCTGTCTAGTCTGTCTAGTCTGTCTAGTCTGTCTAGTCTGTCTAGTCTGTCTAGTCTGTCTAGTCTGTCTAGTCTGTCTAGTCTGTCTAGTCTGTCTAGTCTGTCTAGTCTGTCTAGTCTGTCTAGTCTGTCTAGTCTGTCTAGTCTGTCTAGTCTGTCTAGTCTGTCTAGTCTGTCTAGTCTGTCTAGTCTGTCTAGTCTGTCTAGTCTGTCTAGTCTGTCTAGTCTGTCTAGTCTGTCTAGTCTGTCTAGTCTGTCTAGTCTGTCTAGTCTGTCTAGTCTGTCTAGTCTGTCTAGTCTGTCTAGTCTGTCTAGTCTGTCTAGTCTGTCTAGTCTGTCTAGTCTGTCTAGTCTGTCTAGTCTGTCTAGTCTGTCTAGTCTGTCTAGTCTGTCTAGTCTGTCTAGTCTGTCTAGTCTGTCTAGTCTGTCTAGTCTGTCTAGTCTGTCTAGTCTGTCTAGTCTGTCTAGTCTGTCTAGTCTGTCTAGTCTGTCTAGTCTGTCTAGTCTGTCTAGTCTGTCTAGTCTGTCTAGTCTGTCTAGTCTGTCTAGTCTGTCTAGTCTGTCTAGTCTGTCTAGTCTGTCTAGTCTGTCTAGTCTGTCTAGTCTGTCTAGTCTGTCTAGTCTGTCTAGTCTGTCTAGTCTGTCTAGTCTGTCTAGTCTGTCTAGTCTGTCTAGTCTGTCTAGTCTGTCTAGTCTGTCTAGTCTGTCTAGTCTGTCTAGTCTGTCTAGTCTGTCTAGTCTGTCTAGTCTGTCTAGTCTGTCTAGTCTGTCTAGTCTGTCTAGTCTGTCTAGTCTGTCTAGTCTGTCTAGTCTGTCTAGTCTGTCTAGTCTGTCTAGTCTGTCTAGTCTGTCTAGTCTGTCTAGTCTGTCTAGTCTGTCTAGTCTGTCTAGTCTGTCTAGTCTGTCTAGTCTGTCTAGTCTGTCTAGTCTGTCTAGTCTGTCTAGTCTGTCTAGTCTGTCTAGTCTGTCTAGTCTGTCTAGTCTGTCTAGTCTGTCTAGTCTGTCTAGTCTGTCTAGTCTGTCTAGTCTGTCTAGTCTGTCTAGTCTGTCTAGTCTGTCTAGTCTGTCTAGTCTGTCTAGTCTGTCTAGTCTGTCTAGTCTGTCTAGTCTGTCTAGTCTGTCTAGTCTGTCTAGTCTGTCTAGTCTGTCTAGTCTGTCTAGTCTGTCTAGTCTGTCTAGTCTGTCTAGTCTGTCTAGTCTGTCTAGTCTGTCTAGTCTGTCTAGTCTGTCTAGTCTGTCTAGTCTGTCTAGTCTGTCTAGTCTGTCTAGTCTGTCTAGTCTGTCTAGTCTGTCTAGTCTGTCTAGTCTGTCTAGTCTGTCTAGTCTGTCTAGTCTGTCTAGTCTGTCTAGTCTGTCTAGTCTGTCTAGTCTGTCTAGTCTGTCTAGTCTGTCTAGTCTGTCTAGTCTGTCTAGTCTGTCTAGTCTGTCTAGTCTGTCTAGTCTGTCTAGTCTGTCTAGTCTGTCTAGTCTGTCTAGTCTGTCTAGTCTGTCTAGTCTGTCTAGTCTGTCTAGTCTGTCTAGTCTGTCTAGTCTGTCTAGTCTGTCTAGTCTGTCTAGTCTGTCTAGTCTGTCTAGTCTGTCTAGTCTGTCTAGTCTGTCTAGTCTGTCTAGTCTGTCTAGTCTGTCTAGTCTGTCTAGTCTGTCTAGTCTGTCTAGTCTGTCTAGTCTGTCTAGTCTGTCTAGTCTGTCTAGTCTGTCTAGTCTGTCTAGTCTGTCTAGTCTGTCTAGTCTGTCTAGTCTGTCTAGTCTGTCTAGTCTGTCTAGTCTGTCTAGTCTGTCTGTCTGTCTAGTCTGTCTGTCTGTCTGTCTGTCTGTCTGTCTGTCTGTCTGTCTGTCTGTCTGTCTGTCTGTCTGTCTGTCTGTCTGTCTGTCTGTCTGTCTGTCTGTCTGTCTGTCTGTCTGTCTGTCTGTCTGTCTGTCTGTCTGTCTGTCTGTCTGTCTGTCTGTCTGTCTGTCTGTCTGTCTGTCTGTCTGTCTGTCTGTCTGTCTGTCTGTCTGTCTGTCTGTCTGTCTGTCTGTCTGTCTGTCTGTCTGTCTGTCTGTCTGTCTGTCTGTCTGTCTGTCTGTCTGTCTGTCTGTCTGTCTGTCTGTCTGTCTGTCTGTCTGTCTGTCTGTCTGTCTGTCTGTCTGTCTGTCTGTCTGTCTGTCTGTCTGTCTGTCTGTCTGTCTGTCTGTCTGTCTGTCTGTCTGTCTGTCTGTCTGTCTGTCTGTCTGTCTGTCTGTCTGTCTGTCTGTCTGTCTGTCTGTCTGTCTGTCTGTCTGTCTGTCTGTGTCTGTCTGTGTCTGTCTGTCTGTCTGTCTGTCTGTCTGTCTGTGTCTGTCTGTGTCTGTCTGTGTCTGTCTGTCTGTGTCTGTCTGTGTCTGTCTGTGTCTGTCTGTGTCTGTCTGTGTCTGTCTGTGTCTGTCTGTGTCTGTCTGTGTCTGTCTGTGTCTGTCTGTGTCTGTCTGTGTCTGTCTGTCTGTGTCTGTGTCTGTCTGTGTCTGTCTGTCTGTGTCTGTCTGTCTGTGTCTGTCTGTCTGTGTATGTCTGTCTGTGTATGTCTGTCTGTGTCTGTGTCTGTGTCTGTGTCTGTGTCTGTGTCTGTGTCTGTGTCTGTGTCTGTGTCTGTGTCTGTGTCTGTGTCTGTGTCTGTGTCTGTGTCTGTGTCTGTGTCTGTGTCTGTGTCTGTGTCTGTGTCTGTGTCTGTGTCTGTGTCTGTGTCTGTCTGTCTGTGCGTGCGTGCGTGCGTGCGTGCGTGCGTGCGTGCGTATGTATGTCTGTCTGTCTGTCTGTCTGTCTGTCTGTCTGTCTGTCGTTCTGTCTGTGTGTGCGTGTGCGTGTGTGTGTGTGTGTCCGCGGCGGCCTGCCGGCCGACCGGCTCTGATTGGCCGATCCCCGCCCGCCGGCCCGACTCTCTGATTGGCTGGCCGGCTGACATGTCACGTGACCGGTCTGACCAGACGGCGCACAGTGGGCGTTCCGGCCGGTCCAGCCTCGCGGAACTCCAAAAAATAAATTACCGAGTGCGATAACAAAATGTATATCAATCGACTGCAAAATGTCCATTGATCACCAATATCACATTGATTTGATCATTCGATGTTTTTTTTTTTCGTAGAGGAATGGGACCTTAAACACAAGAGTTAACATCAACTTTAAAAACTCATCATTCACAGGCGATTTAAACGTTCTGGCAAATGTGATGAGGCAATATGCTTGCATTTTCCGCACCTAGTGTGTTATAGTGTGATATAATGATATGTTGTGCATATGATAGTTAGATCTAGAAGATTGAGCAAATCAATAAGCCAAATAAATATTAAATATATCGCCTTATCTGTTGATGCCTAAAATTAATATAATTAAATTCGATAGTGCCGATATAATCAGTGTCATCAGGAAGCCAATCAAAACTAGCAACATGATGTGCACTGGGATCTTATATAACAGGTCAAGCTCGAAAAAGTTGCGCAAACTTGCGCCTCAGCCTTTTATGTAACATTTTGCAAGAAGTGTCCGTATTTACTTGAACGCCCGGATGTAGGAACCCAGCGCATGGTATATGATATAAGCTCG
This sequence comes from Chirona hameri, assembly GCA_036785665.1. Taxonomy (NCBI): domain Eukaryota; kingdom Metazoa; phylum Arthropoda; class Thecostraca; order Balanomorpha; family Balanidae; genus Chirona; species Chirona hameri. The sequence goes on from JAXIVJ010015835.1 coordinate 9,413, forward strand.
CATTTGAAGGTTTGTATTTCAACGATGATATAAAACCACCACCAAACTACAGCGGACTCAGAAGCGTCCTCATTGGTTGGTGGACATACTGTCACAGCATCACAGCAGAGCGTCACAGCAGCAGTGATAGTGACTAGCTGTAACTCGTCATAGTGCTGTGAAATGTGTGAAGAATTAAATAAATGTAAGGTTCATGAACAAAGTCTACCTCTACCTGGAATAGTCCCATAAAGTATACATGCGTAAATAATAAATAGGGTGAAATGTACGTCTGCCGAAGCATCAATTATCTAAGGACATGGCAAAAAATGACTTTTGTCCAAGCTTACCGGAACCGAGTTGTCAAATATACCTAGTTGTGCTTGTAGCAGTTTCGAATAATATTAATGCGTTTCTCTGAGACGATTGGCAGGCGGAAGACCAATGTACAATATGGTACAATGCATTGCGCATTTAGCAGTTGTGCTTGTAGCAGATATGTACTAATTTCATGTATTTGTCTTGTACACCCCGAGGATACACCAAGAGCAAAATGTTGGGTTATCTATTTGGGATAGCCATTAGAGTCGTGCCCGTGCCCCAAGTTCTACAACAGATACTTATCTTTCAAGTTCTGACCACATCTGGTACCATATTTCCCTGATGTGGAAAAGCTTAACCCTAATTCATAGCAGGAATACATTTATGATGGCAAATTTTGCACAATTTGTGTGAAAATGTACGATCTTTCAACATGGCAAACAAACATAAACATATCAAACATTAAACAAGTCAGCAAAGGCCAGTCAGCAAACAAGCGAAACGTTTTGAACGCTGCCGAAAACGTTTTCTGGATACCTCAAAAACCTCATTATTGCACGCTATTAAAATTATTAGTGTTGCAAAATCATATTAGCCCGCGAGTTAATTGGGGGGGGGGGGGGGGGGGCTATCCCCCTCCCGTTATTTTGCGATGTCTCCTATACCAACACCAGTATCGTTACCAAACTTTCTCACATCCCTCTCTCTCATCAATTTTACACATGTTTGTTGAAAGAAAAAGATAAGCTTATGATAGGTCAACCGGGAAGGACGTCAGAGTGACGTCATGTTCTGCAGTTTTTTGTTGACAAATAAGGGTTTGAAAAATACGCTGTCAAAAGTACAATTTTTAAGACAAATTCAATTATCATATACCAGATGACTGAAAATAGACTTGGCTATCAAACTGCCATCTCGGATTTTCGAGTTTTATTTAAATTCAAAAGTTTGAGAAATCCAAAGACCCAAAAATATAGTTTTTGCAATATTTTCCAAACAAATCAGTTATCCAACACTGGAATATATGTGATCGAGACGTGTCCAGTGAATATATGTACCAAATTTGAAGTCGATATCGTCAAAAATAACTTACTTATGACCTTTCAAAGACCAAAATCGACCACCTCTCACAGCATTACCCTGCATACAAAATGTATTTACGTTTTTGCTTTGTACTTCTATTTATATGGAATAAACAATGTTATAGGGTCATTTTTCGGGTTCGAGACCAAAAACAAACCCATAAACATGTGTTACAACGCCTAATGACCCGTGTTCGGCATTGTGACCTCGAATGACCTTGACCTGACCCAAGGTCATAAAAAGTTTAGAATGGTACTTAGAAGTGTCAGACACACGACTCGCACCGATTTATTGACTGCTTATGCGTTATCGCAATTTTGCGCGACAATTCCATCCACAGAGACATATGACACGGTCAAACATTGTGTCTTTGACGTGACCTGTGACGTCATCGGTAACCCCGATGTCAACAAAATTAGGTTTCCCCACACAAATTTTCAAGGGACATCGAATGCCGTTTGAATTTGTAAAATCGGTCCAGTAATTCCGGAGATTCGAGGAGATCCAAATGTTAACCCTAATGTTCTATATTGCAACTTGCAAGCAATCCCCGCGTTACAAAAGCACTGCAACATGTCCGCTATTTAACGTAATGTATTCCTTGATTAATTGGCTTTCTAATGATGTTTTACTGGTTGATGCATGTTGTAAGGTAAACAAGTTATAGGGGTGAATACATTTCGCGAGGCTAAATCCTCTTTTACGCCCACTGTGCGACGGCCGGCCGGGAGCAGTTGGCAACCAGCGCTGAACGCCTTCAGATTCGGAGATGTTCGTCCATTAAATAGACCATGAGATGGTGATTGTTTCTTTAAGATCTTGCTGCATGAGATACCAAAGGAGGTAATCGGGAAAATAACGAACTATGCGGTGAACATCTTAAGTGCCCCGAGGCTCAGGCCTCAGGGCACCTAATTATTAAGGGGTCGGGATAAACTGGCTTCAGAGTTCTCGAGTTATCTCCTGGAAAATATAGATAGGTTACCGAGTCACCGGGTTAGCGGGTGATGATATCTCCCGAAAAATGTGTATTGGGAAATAATGACCTTTTCCCCAAAAAATGGAGTTATCACTTGAAATCGACAGACAAGACCAAAATATATTGTAAACTTATCACCTTTTGCCTAAAACTGTTCCTAGCCAAAGTTATTTCAATTTGGACCCGCTCAAGCGCTCCCCGCTGAAAACAACGGATCGGTAAGTACTTGACCCATTTTATGGTACTTGAATGTTTTTGCCATCCGCGCTTGATTTAAATTTGAATATACTTGCTTAATAACCATGAAATAGAACATGTCTAAGGTGATGATGGCGTTGTCGTAACGCAACAATCACTTCTTGATTCATAAAACAAAATTCGAATAATATCCTTCAACTTTGTCTACCATACCTTTGCTATTAAGTAGCAACGATCTATGTTTGAACGTTTTCCGGCAGTTTGCTAACACCATCTTAAGATACAAATTAAAAAGACGTCAATGTTTCTAAGTACAACTGAATGATACAATGAAATTCGCCTAACTTAAACCAAACTTCCATTAAAATGTCTCTATATGCCAAATGTTTGTGAAATAGATGCTTGAAAGATTCCTCTTCAGCTTGTTCTACCATACCCTTATCATTTAATAGACACAACCCGTTAGTGTTTACATCTTTGGCGCATCAGCAACATTCGTGACGCTCTGTAGCGAACGCACGCTAGTAGCGTTAGTAGCGCTTTCGTTCTCCATGGCAACCAGGCGTGAGCCAATGAAAAGCCGGAACGTATTCCCTTTCTGGCTTTTGATTGGCTGACGCCTGGTTGCCATGGAGAACGAAAGCGCTACTAGCGTGTCCGAGCAGCGCTCAGTTTGATCGGAAACGTCACAGAGCCTCCAAAAATGCCGCACTCGATGTTAACAATGGTAGGGAAGGACGAATTTGTCAATGACCTTCATGAAGTAAACACGGTACTTGTTTTGTATTTTTTCCAAACTTACAACTTTGAATTTGGGAATAATTTTATTTAATTCTTAAATTTAAATAAAATAATTTTCAAACCATAACGGTAGCCTAAGAAATTGTTGCTAACAAAATCAAAAGGTCATTATTTCCCTTTAACGGGTCAACCATCCACTAGTTATTTCCTATTCGTGTCGATGAGATCTGAGGGCAGTAGGCCCCGGCGGCCAGTGACGGCGTAACCAACAGACTAGCAGGATGGAGGCACCCCACATCGCCCCAGACTGGCTCCGCCCGACTCCACCCAAGGACGCTCGCCGGCGGGCGGCGGGCGGCGGTGGGCGGCGGGCGGCGCCGGCGGCGGTGCAGACGCCGCTGCTGCCCCTGTACCGTCACCTGCTGCACCACCACCACCACCACCACCACCACCACCACCACCACCACCACCGCCGACGCCGCCGCCGCCAGGGCAGACACCAGACGCCCGCCGCATCGGATCATGCCAGCCCCAGGGTGATAGAGCCGAGGACGGATCATGCCAGCCCCAGGGTGATAGAGCCGAGGACGGATCATGCCAGCCCCAGGGTGATAGAGCCGAGGACGGATCAGGCAGCATGCCAGGCGACGCAATGGACTTCGCCCGAACTCCGGAATCCAGGGTCGGCGGGTTTCGAACTCCAGGTGGACGATCAGTGAGCCAGTAACAACGACTGGGCGCAGTCACGTAAATGGCAGGGTAATTGATACGGGACGTTATTTCCTGGGTCGTGTTGTTCGAATTCACTCGATGACGTAGGCACCGACTGTGGGTCGGTATTCCGGTGTCCTTCGCACTGACTCTGTACTGACTCATGACTCATGAGTGATCGTTCAGGCCGGGACACCAGAAAGTGACCATTCTTGCGCGCACGTCTGTTCACGGTTATATACCCGCGTTCGTGTGTTTACCCGTTAATTGTATGCATACCTACGTGTTTTCGCGAGATTCTTTGTCTGGGTGGAGTTTCCTATTCAGTTGTGGGGCCATTGTCCCACCAACTTTGTGTTTACCCCATGAGCTGATGTCGGAATTGAGGGTATTCTAACGAAAACGGGGACACACTTCAACTATAAACCCAACCATCGTAACCACAAAAGTCTGGAAAAAGCTCCACCATGCTTGTGTTGGTACTGCTGTATCATACATTTGTGCTTAGATGTAAGACAAATCAGTGTACGGGTACGATCGCCTTCAGGTTTTCTCTATTTTTGGCAAAAATGATCAGCAAACTTTGAAACCCGAGACTGGAAGTAAATAGCTAAATGAAGCAGTTCAGTGTTTTATTCAAGTGAATACTTCTTCAGCGTAAGAGAGCACGGGAAATCTCCCCTCATTTACGTAAAAAACACTGAAATATGTGAAAGTCACGTGTTTCCAAATGCAACCGGCCTCGGTGCTCCCTTGAACCAGCAGCAAATCAGACAGAGATACATGCAGGAATGCTGTGTAACAAGTAGAAACCAGAAGACGCCACACGGATTAGGAGCGCATTTTCACCGGACAGGACTGCTGGCGGTGAAAACGGCCCGATTGGCCGGAGCGGACCGAACTACTTACTTAGTCCTCTATGGCGGAGCCGTACCGTCGGCTGGCGGAGCGGACCGAACTACTTACTTAGTCCTCTATGGCGGAGCAGTACCGTCGGCTGGCGGAGCGGACCGAACTACTTTGTCCTCCTCTATGGCGGAGCCGTACCGTCGGCTGGCGGAGCGGACCGAACTACTTACTTAGTCCTCTATGGCGGAGCCGTACCGTCGGCTGGCGGAGCAGACCGAACTATTTACTTAGTCCTCTATGGCGGAGCCGTACCGTCGGCTGGCGGAGCAGACCGAACTATTTACTTAGTCCTCCTCTATGGCGGAGCCGTACCGTCGGCTGGCGGAGCAGACCGAACTATTTACTTAGTCCTCTATGGCGGAGCAGTACCGTCGGCTGGCGGAGCGGACCGAACTACTTACTTAGTCCTCCTCTATGGCGGAGCCGTACCGTCGGCTGGCGGAGCAGACCGAACTACTTACTTAGTCCTCCTCTATGGCGGAGCCGTACCGTCGGCTGGCGGAGCAGACCGAACTATTTACTTAGTCCTCCTCTATGGCGGAGCAGTACCGTCGGCTAGCGGAGCGGACCGAACTACTTACTTAGTCCTCCTCTATGGCGGAGCCGTACCGTCGGCTGGCGGAGCAGACCGAACTATTTACTTAGTCCTCTATGGCGGAGCCGTACCGTCCGCTGGCGGTACTGTATTACACAGAGCTAGGTCTGCCGGTCTGTCAGAGCTAGGTCTGCCGGTCTGTCAGAGCCAGGTCTGCGGGTCTGTCAGGGCCAGGTCTGCGGGTCTTAAAGTCGGGTCTGCCGGTCTGTCAGGGCCGGGTCTGCTGGTCTGTCAGAGCCAGGTCTGCCGGTCTGTCAGGGCCGGGTCTGCCGGTCTGTCAGAGCTAGGTCTGCCGGTCTGTCAGAGCTAGGTCTGCCGGTCTGTCAGAGCTAGGTCTGCCGGTCTGTCAGGGCCGGGTCTGCCGGTCTGTCAGGGCCGGGTCTGCCGGTCTGTCAGAGCCGGGTCTGCCGGTCTGTCAGAGCTAGGTCTGCCGGTCTGTCAGGGCCGGGTCTGCTGGTCTGTCAGAGCCAGGTCTGCGGGTCTGAGAGTCGGGTCTGCTGGTCTGAGAGTCGGGTCTGCTGGTCTGAGAGTCGGGTCTGCTGGTCTAAGAGTCGAGTCTACCAGTCTGTCAGGGTCTGGTCTGCTGGTCTGTAAAGGTTTGTCAGACAATGGTCTGCTATTCTGACAGTCAGTCGCTCCCAGTCCGTCACACAGGGGTCATACGGGCGTGGGACTCTCCCAGGCCACTGCGTACACACCGGGCTCGCTGACCTACGGTGTGAAATTAATGCCGGAGCGTGTGATATGGGTGCACGCCACTCTGATGGCACCTTCACTGAGCACTCCGATACACAATCCACATTAGTCATTTACTCTACATTCACGGCCCCTATGAGCATAGGCGTAGGAACAGGGGCCGGCGGAGGGGGGTAATGGCCCCTCACTTTTCGACAATTTTCGGGGGCTAAAATCTTTATTTTTGCTTGGTGACAAAATGTGTGATGGCAAAAGGTTCGCCAAGACGAGAACAGTCCAAATCTGCAACGAAATATTCCATAGGGGGGGGGGTACTCTCAAAACGAGGTCACATTTTCACTGCCCCCCCCCCTTTTCGTGACGTTCCTACGTTCCTGCCTATGAGGTCCTAAATGATCTCAAAGCCTTTTTTGAGGCATACCCGCCGATACATTTATTTTTTGGAGGCCTTTTTTGATAAAATGTGTGGCCCTTATCCGTAATCAACTAAGCAGCACTAAGCAAACTAAGCAGCAGCTTAAATTAAGCCGCTGCCGCGACCTTTCGGATGTTAGCGAGAAGCGAGTCGACCCAAGGCAGTCGACCCTATCAATTCTCCTGTCTCAACACAGCTGACAGTAATTCATAACTGCACAGTAAAACAATAAACCGCCCGACCCTTCGTTCTTACTAGGTTCCATACACTGTTCGCTCGGGACCGGAAACAGGAATGACGGAACAACACCGCCGCCGCTCTCAGCACAGAACAAAGAAAACAGCGCATACTGGACCACGTTGAGCCTCAGTTTCCGCGACTCACGCCATGTCGTATCAGATGTGGCGGCTGTCTCGAGGCTCCCTGTGCGCTGGTGACGGCTGTCTCGAGGCTCCCTGTGCGCTGGTGACGGCTGTCTCGAGGCTCCGTATGCGCCGGTGACGGCTGGTGGCGCCTGCAGGAAACGCACAAGACGATAACACCACTCAGCCGCCCACCTCCCGCCGGCCGCTCGAGTCGCAACTTGAACTGCTGCGTTCGCCGCGCGAGGAGCGAGGCGCGAGCAGCCCGCGGCACCTCCGTCGCAAGGGCGTCGCCAGGCGCCGGTACGCGGGCGGCCACTTCAAGGCCGAACGATGGCCGTTTGGCTGAGGGAGGCGTGCTGTACTGAATGCCGGCTGGAGTGTGGGCGGTGTGCTCTGAATACCGGCAAACGTGGCGTAGTTGCGGGCGGAATGTCGTGTTTTGGTCCCATGCTGGACTTATTAGTTATTACATCATTAGTCATTACGCTTACGCTTAAGCAAGGGAACTCTGGCGCTTAATGGACGCATTTCAGAGGGTCGGGCAGACTGACCAACGTAATAACTAACGTCCAGCGCCCTCTGCAAGGACGCTAGCAGCAGGCGTGCATCCCAGCCAAGAGGATAGATCTGCAAAATCCAGCAACAGATCTAAGATCAAGGGCGTAGCTAGTAGCTACTATACCGCAAATACCGCAAATGCAGTATGCTCGAATCGTGATGCCCCACTTAGGGAAATTGATGTCGCTTGTGGAACACGATGCCCCAAAACTACTGTCGTGCTACCGACTTTATTGTGAGAGACGTGAAATATGATGCCCTTAGTGGGAGATGTGATGCCCTGGAAGATGTGATGCCCTTGTGGAAGATGAGATGCCCCTAGTTGAAAATGTGATGACCTGGCGAAAGACGCGATGCCCTCACTGGAAGATGTGATGCCCCCAGTGAAAGATGTCAAGACCCTATTGTTGAATGCGATGCCCCTACTAGAAGAGGTGGTGCCCCAGTGGAAGATGTGATGCCCCTCATGGAAGATGTGGTGCCCCTGGTGGAAAATGGCATGCCCTTACTGGAAGATGTGATACACCTGGTGGAAGATGTGATGTCCGAGGAGAAAATGTGATGCCCCTAGTGGAACTTGGAATATGCGATGCCCTTCTCGAAGATGTAATGCCCCAGCGGAAGATGTGATGCCCCATTAGAAGATGTAATGCCCCCACTGGAAGTTGTAATGCCCCTAGTAGAAGATGTGATGCCCTAATGGAAGATGTGATGCCTCTATTGGTAGATGCGATGTCCATTTTGAAGATGTGATGCCCCTACTGGAAGATGTGGTGTCCCTATTGGAAAATGCTAAGGTCCTATTGGAAAGTGTGATGCCCCAACTAGAAGACGCGATGCCTCTAGTGGAATATGTGATGCCTTTAGTGGATGATGTGATTCCCTACTGGAAGATGGGATGCCCCTCATGGAAGATGTGGTGCCCCTTATGGAAAATGTGATACCCGTAATGGAAGATGTGATGCCCAAAGGAGAAAATACGATGCCCCTAGTGGAAAATGTAATCCCCCTAGTGGAAGATGCCCCTATCTGGACGATGTGATGTCCCCACTGCAAGCTGCGGTGCCCCTAGTGGACGATGTGATGCTCCTGTGTAAGATGTAATACCCATCGTGGAAGATGTTATGCCCCCACTGGAAGGTGTGATGCCACTAGTGGAAGATTGGAAGCTGAGATGTCTCTACTGGAAGCTGCGATGCTCCTAGTGGAAGATGTGAAGTCTTGTGGAAGATGTGGTGTCCTTGTACACTGGCGGATCTAGGGGGCGGCAGGGGCTAAAGCCCCCCACCCAAAGCTCGACAGGGGCGGCAATATAAATTAGCCACCCCCCAAATCCGCTGAAACTGGCGATGAAAAAATGGGTACCTACTGCCTGCGAAAAAATAACTCCTTGCGAAATATGTTTTGTTTTGCCCATTCGTGTTTGCTCTATTTTGTAGCATTTTGGTAGCAGTAGGGCTAGGGAAAGTGGCTCGTCTGACGCTATTTTGGAGTGATTCACAACCAACGTAAGTTATATTTTTCCACGCAGCGCCACAGCCTTTGGTCTCCTGCTGCCTGCTCGGTGACAGAGGAGTGCGTGAGTGAATTTCCTTGTATCACTGGCGGATCCAGGGGGGGGGGCGGCAGGGGCAAAAGCCCCCATTTCAAGCTCGACAGGGGCGGCAATATAAATTAGCCCCCCCCCCCCCTCCAAAAAAAAACGCTGAAACTGGCGATGAAAAATGGGTACTGCCTGCGAAAAAAAAACTTCTTGCGATTTTGTTTTTTGCCTCGTTCGTGTTTCCTCTATTTGGAAGCATTTTGGTAGCAGTAGGGATAGGGAAAGTGGCGCGTCTGACGCTATTTTGGAGTGATTCACAACCAACGTAAGCTATAATTTTACACGCAGTGTCGCAGCCTTTAGTCTCCTGCTGCCTGCTGGGTGGCAGAGGAGCGCGTGAGTGATTTTCCTTACATAGGTACCTATGTTGTGTGGAATACGTCTACTAGAATTAAGTAGGATAATTAGGTTCAGTTAAAAAATCCCAATGTTCTTCTTTTTGTAGCTGGGGCATTCCACGACAAATCGACAAAAAAAGTGCAAAATTACACTGTCATGTCACCGATTTTGACCAAAATTGGTATATGGGGTAACCTGGGGCACTAAAGCGAGCTGTGAAAGTTGTAATGTAATGCAAGCAGTGGTTCCGGAGATATTGCCCGGGCATTTTAATAAGGTCACGGTGCAGGTCGATCTTTGTCAGCCCATATGGCGGGGAATTTAAGAAGCATTATATATGTATCATATGTCATTAAAATGGCAATGAGCTGTTTTATAAAATAGTGATGTTGATTTTTTCATTTTCGAAAATTTCCAAATTTAGTAGGTACGTTTTCGAAATTGTACAACTTTTTTGGATACCTTTTCTCAAACGTGTTTCTATTTTTTCGCTATGCTATTCTTACGTGTAAGAACGTGTCAATTAAGTGCACAAATAAAATTGAGGGATATTTGTCACCAAATATCTCAAATTTTGGCATTTTACATGCTATTTTACACACAAAAATATGTTATTCGCTAATAACTTTTGACTGAATAAAACTAGAATGGTACAGTAAACGTCATTTTTCTGTTCCCATCAAGACGAGTTTAATGCTCGAGTTAAATGCATGACATCTTTCTGACATTTGATGATCTTGACCTTAAATTTCGAAGTTAGTAATTAAAAAAAAGAAAAAAAATCGATACCCAAGCCAAATGTATTTCCTATTTTTTAATTTATTATGGTTAAGTGTAAATAAGTGTAATTGAAACAGAAAAATACAATTGATGGTTATTTAGCTTCAAATATGCTAAATTTTGTCATTTTATGTTCTTTTTGTGAAAGATGTTATTCCCCAATAACTTTTGACTGAATAAAGATAAAAAGGTAAAATGTTCACATTTTGTTATTTTCGTCAAGACGCGTTGAATGATATGCAGTATGACCTCTTTCTAACATTCGGTGACCTTCACCTAAGGTCAATGTCAAGGTTCAAGGTTCGGTTTCCAATTGTGGCCTATGTGGCGATGCTATATATCTTAAAACTTGTCTTGTTGCGAGGAATTTGATTGTTCTTAAAGGAAATAGTTCACCTGCAACATTAGTTTTAAACTGAGATAGCAGTTTTGTAGCCCGTGTTGGGAAACCCCTATCTGCAAGTTTTCTTGACTGAAAAGACTCCAGCCGAATATATTTGAGTTTTTGGCGAAGGAATGCGGTGCTGGCGAAAGAATGTTGTACTGGTTCTAGTCCGGGCAGAGGCTATGCCATCAGCCAATCAGCTTGCATCTGGTGCTAGCAAGCGAATCGCCGGCCGCTGGTTGGCACATCTCCAATGCGAGTCTATCTTTACTCTCGAATCTGATTGGCTGAACCATTGTTTACATTCGCGTGACGTCAGGACTCTGACTCAGAGAGTATGCATATAGTTTTGATAAACAATACAAATTTACGGCCTTCTGTCCTGAATCGGCGCGATATAAGGCCATTTTTAACAATATAAAAATAAATTGTATTAAAAAATATAATCAAATCGTGTTGGGTAAAAAAATCAAAGTGAACTATTTCCTTTAAGATCATGCTGAAATGTAACGTCACAGTGCTACAACGAATCAATATAGATTCAATGGCATTTTCCATTGATTTCACGTTGCGTATTTGCTGATAACTGGTAGATAGGCAACGTTGTGTCTCGACCAGAAGACGATCTCATCTCAACATTTAAGTTAAGCTCGAGGTGTCTCATGAGAACATCTATATATAAAAAAGCAAGCCTTGAACAGCATAACAGCCTGAAATAAATCAAACGTGTACATTGTATTTAATGTCGTGCGGTTACAGCCAACTGACTTCACCTTAACATTGTTTTTTCGATAACTTATTGCCATTTTCAGATCGAGACCGAAGTAAAATACGATATTGGTCCTTGACTGTCAACAATTTAGTTAAAGATCGTATAGCGGGCTAAAATACCATATTAGAAACAGTGATCAGGGGAAATGTCTCGGATGGGATATTGTACTTACTGTCATAGCCAAACTCACTGTGTTTTTATATGCAGTTTCGGAAGATTTCATTTATCCGTTGCGACTGTCTGTGACTGTTTACCGTTACGTTGTCATGGTAACTGGCCGCTGGCGATTGTTTGAATCGCACGTGGAGCGTCCAAGCCAGTCCGAGCGTCGAACGCCGAGTGGCGGGCGATTAGGGGTGCGGTTAAATTTCGGATTCAGAATATACATTTATGTCGACATTTGTGGCGCCGGTTTAGATGTGGCACCCACAGTGCCTCTTCAATAATAAGCCGCTTTAGTTTGGTGGTATGTTACTCGTCTTCCATGCGACCTGTTCAAATCCCGGGGAAGGCGCAAATTTTATATATCGAATCAATGTTGTGTTTCAACCATAAATGTTCGATATCGGCGTCGATTGAACAACACTGTTGTTATGTTATGCCCATGTTATGTGCAATGGACAAATGCTAAAAGTGTCTAACAAAAAAATATATAATCAATATTTGCCTTTCAAAGTCTATTCAATGTCAAAACTACCAGCTTGTGTTACTAGGGTATCTGACTTGCTCTAAATCCTTTGATTTTGCATGTGCGATTCTGACATTGTATGAGCGTAATACGGAAGTCATGTTCTACCTGTGTGCCAATTTTCATGCAAATCCGAATAGTCTGCTGTTTGACCTTTAACCTATGACCTGAGATGAGATAAATCCTTTGATTTTGAATGGGCGATTCTAGATTTTATGAGCGTAATAAGAAGGTCATGCTCTACCAATGTGCCAATTTTCATGGACATCGGAATAGTCCGTTGTTTGACTTTAAACCTATCTGACCTGCGTCTAAATCCTTTGATTTTAAATGCGCGACTTCAAGATTTTATGAGCGTAATAAAGAGGTCATGCTCTACCTTTGTACCAATTTTGATGCAAATTAAAATAGTCCGTTATTTGACCTTAAACCTATGACCTGCTCTAAATCCTTTGATTTTGAATGTGCGACTCTAAGATTTTATGACCGTGATAAAGAGCAAGGGCGGATCCAGCCGGCCGTTTGGGGGGAGGGGCAAACCGTTTTTTTAGCGGACCTTACCTACCCCCAATTTCGAATTTCTTCCCGGATTTGGGCCACTTTATTTTGCAACCACACGATTTCGATTTTTTTCCCCATTTTTTTTTTAGGTTTTCGACCTTTTGGGATATCGAAAAAGGAAAGATGTCACCTTGCAGTTTGTATTGTTCCGACATTGCCTTACACTGATAAAAACTATGTCAATTGTCAGCTGTACCCAGGGGCGTCGCCAATAATTTTTGAGTGGGGGGGTCGGCTGAAATGACGACAAAAAAATGTACTCCAATTTGTTATGCGTGTATTTAAGCCTTTGCAACATTTCTAATGTGGATTTGCATGTTATAGTATAGGTACTTGTTATTTAGCGCCGCGAAGCGGCGCGATTTTTTTTTGCTCGGGTTTGCCTGATAAAACCCAGAAACATAGGCATTTTTAGCTTCTTAGCCTTGTAGAGGATAATAAGCTAAAAATGTTATTCATTCAATTCAGCGTTACGACGAAACGAAGACGATGACGATGGCCACTGATGTGACGCCGCGAAGCGGCGTGAACATTTTAATTTTAGGTCGTGGAAAACGCATTTTTAATATTGGAACCAGACCGTGAGTGGAGCCAAGCCTCAGGTAACCCCTTTTCCTGGTTGCACATCTCGGTATGATGCAAAATGTTGAAATGAAGGTAGTTTTTCATATACATTAGCCTCGGATAGTAAATCACGATGGCCGGTGGCAGTCTGCGCTCAATAGTACATATGATAATAATAACTGTAGTCTGTATACATACCTATGTACCGAACTGTAACAAACAACTGGTAACGGTGCAAATGGTTTCAAAGTAGCAAGAGGCAGACCGACATTTCCGCGCATAAATGGTCCCTGTGGATCTGGAGGAGCCTGGGGGAGATGGCTTGGGGAGATAGTCCTGGCCTGGTCCCCACTATTAGCTCTTCGGGCCAACAAGTTGGGCACCGCTGGAACAGCTTCCGGTTGCCGAAGTCCGCGTCTTTGCGTTCGCGTCGCCTTTTTCGGAACTCGGCAGACAAGCTAAACATGTAGCCCGCTTTAAAGATAATATTTTATGAAGAGAGTTGGCCCTGGGGCCAGCAATTACCGCCAAGGAGAGCCTCTGCAAGACACTTAATGGAATTAATTTTCCAAATTTGTATATGCAATTGCGAAACTTGTGTCATGCCGCGAAGCGGCGCGAAATTTTTCAGTTTTTGACTGAGGCTAGCTTGATTTTGACTGCTGCAATTTTGGGATGCCCAGTACCGTTCTAAAAACGCAAATATAGCATGCATTAAATTTCACGTCTTGGGGGGGGGGGGGGGGGGCAAAACATAGTTTGGCCCCCCTTAAACAGGCTTGGGGGGGGGGGGCATGGCCCCGTTCGACCCCCCTGGATCCTCCGCCCTTGGTCGTGGGTCTAGTTATTCCTTCGTCGACGACGAAATCATTATTTATGAACGTGTTCATTTTTTTTTCTTAAAATTTCACAGAACACGGATTTTTTTTTGTATATGCGTTGAGGCTCATATTACAGTTATTTATATATATATATATATATATATATATATATATATATATATATATATATATATATATATATATATATATATATATATATATATATATATATATATATATATATATATATATATATATATATATATATATATATATATATATATATATATATATATATATATATATATATATATATATATATATATATATATTTTTTTTTGGGGGGGGGGGCAAAAGACATGTTGCCCCCCCCCCCCCCCCCCCCCTTCCAGGCTTTGGGGGGGGGCCATGGCCGGATTGCCCCCCCCCCCTGGATCCGCCAGTGATAAAGAGGTCATTCTTGACCAGTATGTTAATGTTTATGTAAATCAAAATAGTCCGCTGTATGACTTTAAACCTATCTGACCTGCTCTAAATTCTTTGATTTTGAATGTGCGACTCTAAGATTATAGGAGCGTAATAAAGAGGTCAATTTCTACCTGTGTGCCAAATTTCATGCAAATCCGAATGGTCTGCTGTTAGACCTTAAACCTATGGCCTGCGCTAAATCCTTCGATTTAGAATGTGCGACTCTAAGATTTTATGAGCGTGATAAGGAGGTCATGCTCTACCAATGTGATAATTTTCATGCAAATTGGAATAGTCCGCTGTTTGACTTTAAACCTGTCTGACCTGCTGTCCTTTGACTTAAATCCTTTGCTTTTGAATGTGCGACTTTAAGATTTCATGAGCGTGATAAGGAGCTCATCCTCTACCAATGTGCCAATTTTAATGCAAATTCAAATAGTCCGCGAATGTGTTGCCGAATGTGAATGTGAGCCAATTTTCATGCAAATCCGAATAGTGCGCTGTTTGACCTTAAACCCATGACCTGCTCTAAATCCCTTGATTTTAAATGTGCGACTCTTAGGATTTTATGAGCGTGATAAGGAGGTCATGTGCTCAGTACCGTACCCAGGATTCGCTCCAGGAGGGGGTAATTTTTTTATCAGGGGGCATAAAGTAGCCCCACCAAAAAAAAACTCACAGGATTTAGCGCACTATATTTTTTAAAGGGCATATTTTCACCATTTTTCACTGAAAAAAATCAAAAAAATCATTTTTTTTCGACGAAAGCAGGCACGTACAGACCTTCAAGGGGGGGGGGGCAATTGCCCCGTTTGTCCCCCCCCCCCACTTATGTACGCCTATGCATGTGATACCAATGTGCCAATTTTGATTGAAATCGGAATAGTCCGCTGTTTGACTTCATACCTATCTGACCAGCTCTAAATCCTTGGGTTTTGAATGTGCGACTCTAATATTTTATGAGCGTAATAAGGAGGTCATGATCTACCAGTGTGCCAATTTTCATGCAAATCCGAATAGTCCGCAAATGTCCTGCCGAATGTGAATGTGAGCCAAT
>JAXIVJ010015836.1:0-15000 GCA_036785665.1 Chirona hameri
GCATCTGCGTATCAAATTGCAGCTCTCTAGAAGGCGTGGTTCGCCAGAAATAGCTTAAGGGCACCTAGAGGTACTTACACCCGTTGCACGCGTCAGGGGCACCCCTCGGGGCCACTGGAATGCCTAGTGGACACCACCTACCCACACACACCAAATTTGGTGCGGCTAGCTCTCATAGCTCACGAGTAATGGCCGACCGAATGTATGACCCCGCTTAAAAAGTTGCACGTGCCGGCCGCACGTGCTGTAGGGGCGCCACCGTCGCCACCCCAAGGTCACCCCGTACCCATGTGGACTACCCGCCCACCGAGTTTGGTCTCCCTGCGTCCACTGGTATGGGCGGCACGTCTTGGCGATCAGTTTTTTTCAATGGGGTGACGTGGCGACACGTGGCACGTGCCACGTGGCACCGATCGACCGGTGACCGACACCATCCGCTGTCCGCCGTTTCGGTGCTCCCGACCGTGCAGACGGCGTGGCGCTGCGCCTTTTCGTCGATGCGCTGGGACCAATAGACCTTGGACAGACAAGCAAGCAAGCAAGCAAACAGACATACAAAATCATTACACGAATAGGCTGCCCCAGTGTAAACCTTCGGTATTTGACTTCGTCAAAACCTATGGTTTTGATCAAGACAAAAAACAAAATAACAAATCATAGGCGTATTCAGGAAATTCAGGAAATGGGGGGATTTTCTGAGAACAAAATATGTGCTGTTCGTGATTGTTTGGGACGACATGAACGTCACATGTGGGCATTATATGCTGTAATTTGTTAAATTTGATGTATTGAGCATAGGCGGATCCAGGAAAAACATGGGGGCACCATGCGCGTAACGCTTTTATCATCTAAAGGTCGCCGTCTACTGCACACACGCCTAACGACCTAACGGCCGAATTTCAGGACGCGCCAACTACGCGCCGACTACGTGCCGACTACGCGCCGACTACGCGCGTAGTTCCGGCCTAACGACCGAATTATGCACCGAATATGAGACGCCATGATTGACCAAAAGTCCATTAAAATGCACAAGTTTTAGGTATTACTGAAGTTAAAACGTTTTAGGTTAATTATTTATGCGTACCACGGAAATGTTAGTAATATTTAACACTAAAGCGCGTGCAATAAGGCGAATACAAATTATAAATGCCTCAAAGCTTTTAAGTTCTTGAGCCGGCACTAAGGTCACGTAAATAAGCAGAAATATAAACAAACCATTCAACGTTCTGTAAATTGGAGAATTAGGAGAAATAGGCGTGTACATTTGTGCTGCTGTGGCCACATGTTCTGAATAATTTCAGCAAAAATAAAGCAGCGTTCTACTACGGAGAAGACAGCTTCCGAACATTATCGCCATAAATAACATTGTTGTTCACTACAATACAAAGTTTGAAGCCCTGGAAACACCAATGCTATGGTAGGGATGTGACATTTACCTACTTCACAACGCGAAATGATGTACTTCTCGTAAAATTTGCGATAAGATCTTCCAGGTGCAGCGTGCAGGTAAGCTTTCTTCACGCCTAACGACCGAAAAGTGCAGCATTTCCAACTTCTGCGCGCCTACTCAGCGCCGAATGACGCGCCGACAACGCGCCGAAAAAGTCAGCTGAACTCGCCTAATCGCGCATTCGGTCTTTAGGCGACAAGTCAGCTCGCTTCCCATAGGCCCCATGTTAAATTCAGCCGTTAGGCGATTAGGCGAGTGCAGTGGACGGCGACCTTTACTAATTTGAAGTTGGACCTAATTTGAGGGTGGGTATCGCCTCCCATTTTTTATCCTGAGTGCCCCTCTGCCTAAATAATATGTATAACCCCAGTATCTGTGATGCATATTGTATTGCAATTGTTTCTGACGCATTTATTGCACTGCAAACCACGAAGAAAGTATGCGCCGCAAAACCGCATTCGTAAGACCCTCCCCCAAAACAGGAGCCTGGAACCGCCTCTCCCGGACCGATTTTTTTTCAAAATTTTGACGCAACACGCGCCATTCAATTCTGGGAAAAGTCACAAAGTTTCAGGACGCTAGGCCTAACGGTTTAGAAGCGGCAAGTGAAAAACCACCGGAGGGCAGAATCTGCCCCCCCGCAGGGAATAGGGTTAAAATAAAATCCATAGACATTATGTATTGGAGAGATATGTAAAAACCAACATCACGTGCCTAGAGTAATCGCAGACCCCTGTTTGCAGTATTTCTGCGCGTCGTTAAAAAATTATACCATACGACATTTATCAGTGTTTGTAGTTAAGGGTGCGATCGGCAACACGACGAATTCGCTCTCCGACGAAGCTAACGAATTCGCTCTCCGGCGAATTCGCTGTCTCGTGCGTTCTGTAACAACACAATTATCCGCCGGTTTTGTCACTGCTGCGCCGTGTCATAGTTTGTGTAGTTATAGGGCCTTGGTTTGTGTGGTTATTTTATTTTGTTTTCAGAAATCACGGTACTTTGAACTTTGTGTGTACTCAGCAACACTGCAGTCAATACAGCAATACTGCAAATGACGTTATGGCACACTGCAAAAGAAATTAGCCCTCCCGACGACTGGTTTGGCAATTCGCGCTCCGACAGAGCGAATTCGTCGGGCGATTTTGCTCGTTTGCAGATTCGTTGTGTTGCCGAACACAAACTGAGCGAATATTCGGCGTCCGACGAATCACCGACGAATTCGTCGTGATTACGGCGAATTCGTCGTGTTGCCGATCGCACCCTAAGTTGAATAAATCGCAGCAAAAAAATCCATTTATTTTGAGTGCTGTACAGCCCGTGCAATTTTAAGTGTTTCCGTGACGTTTGTCCTAATTTATCCAGAGGCCATCCGTTACCGCCAGTCATTTATAACACGGGGTGGCATGTTAAGCTTGATTTACAGTGCTTACCTTCCTAAAGTCGTGACAAATTCCAGCAAACGCTCGGCGGTATTTATAGTGCATGTAGGCATTAAGTTTGGCGATAGATAGAATAACTCAGCTTTCGGCGACACGTTAGGGAGATTGATAGCGCGAAACAGTGTATAATGCCGTCTGTCAACCGTCTGTCATCTGTGTGTATAATGCCGTCTGTCAGCCGTCTGTCATCTGTGTGCATAATGCCGTCTGTCAGCCGTCTGTCATCTGTGTGTATAATGCCGTCTGTCAGCCGTCTGTCATCTGTGCGTATAATGCCGTCTGTCAACCGTCTGTCATCTGTGTGTATAATGCCGTCTGCAACCGTCTGTCATCTGTGTGTATAATGCCGTCTGTCAGCCGTCTGTCATCTGTGTGTATAATGCCGTCTGCAACCGTCTGTCATCTGTGTGTATAATGCCGTCTGTCAGCCGTCTGTCATCTGTGTGCATAATGCCGTCTGTCAGCCGTCTGTCATCTGTGTGTATAATGCCGTCTGTCAGCCGTCTGTCATATGTGTGTATAATGCCGTCTGTCAGCCGTCTGTCATCTGTGTGTATAATGCCGTCTGTCAACCGGAAGCGGTCTGTGTAGAAAGGTCCGGAAGACGTCGTCTGTGTAGAAAGGTCCGGAAGACGTCTGTGTAGAAAGGTCCGGAAGACGTCGTCTGTGTAGAAAGGTCCGGAAGACGTCGTCTGTGTAGAAAGGTCCGGAAGACGTCGTCTGTGTAGAAAGGTCCGGAAGACGTCGTCTGTGTAGAAAGGTCCGGAAGACGTCGTCTGTGTAGAAAGGTCCGGAAGACGTCGTCTGTGCAGAAAGGTCCGGAAGACGTCGTCTGTGTAGAAAGGTCCGGAAGACGTCGTCTGTGTAGAAAGGTCCGGAAGACGTCGTCTGTGCAGAAAGGTCCGGAAGACGTCGTCTGTGCAGAAATGTCCGGAAGACGTCGTCTGTGTAGAAAGGTCCGGAAGACGTCGTCTGTGTAGAAAGGTCCGGAAGACGTCGTCTGTGTAGAAAGGTCCGGAAGACGTCGTCTGTGTAGAAAGGTCCGGAAGACGTCGTCTGTGTAGAAAGGTCCGGAAGACGTCTGTGTAGAAAGGTCCGGAAGACGTCGTCTGTGTAGAAAGGTCCGGAAGACGTCGTCTGTGTAGAAAGGTCCGGAAGACGTCGTCTGTGTAGAAAGGTCCGGAAGACGTCGTCTGTGTAGAAAGGTCCGGAAGACGTCGTCTGTGTAGAAAGGTCCGGAAGACGTCGTCTGTGTAGAAAGGTCCGGAAGACGTCGTCTGTGCAGAAAGGTCCGGAAGACGTCGTCTGTGTAGAAAGGTCCGGAAGACGTCGTCTGTGTAGAAAGGTCATGCACATGGACCTCGCACGCGCGTATCCACCATTCTCCGTCCCCTTCCTAAATCGTTTTTCAATGCTATCTGCCTGAGTGGAGCGGCGAGGTAGCGGCGAGGTAGCGAGGTACCAATTGTCGAGGTGATAAACGTTGCCGCTATATACACCCGATCATAGTCGCTCCCTCGTTAACCCATCTGGAAAGCGGGCTAGAATTACCGAGCACCGAGCGGACGTGACAAATGTCTCCTGTTTCTGTTTTCGCTGAGCGCGCCCTTTGCTGAGCGCGCCCTTCCTACGTGCTGTTGGCACTTCCGGTTGACCAGGGACTCCTCTGACCTTCCAAGAAGCCTCCGTGTGTGTCAAGGGGCCCATTCGGCCTGTTCAGAGGTCCTTCCGACCTGGCCAGGGACTGCACTGGTTGCTTTGTCGCCCTGCCGACATGTTCAGGGGCCCCTCCGACCTGCCCAGGGGCCCCTCCAGTCTGACTAGGAACTCATCCGGCATGTTTAAGGGCCCTTCCGACCGGCTCAGGGACCATTTTGGTCTGGCCAGGAACCCTCTGACTTGCCCAGGAGCGCCTTCGATCTGCCCAGCGACTCTTCTGGTGGGACTGCGCTGGCTGCTTTGTCACCCTGCCGACATACTCAAGGGGCCCTCCGACCTGCCCTGGGGCCCCTACGTGCTGGCTAAGGCCAATTCGACATGTGTAGGGGCCCTTCTTACCCGCCCAGAGGTCCTTTCGGTCTGATCAGGGGCTCCTCCGATCTGTACAGGAGCCCTTTGAACTTTCCAGGTGCCCTCTGGTCTCTCCAGGGGCCCTCCAGCCTCCTAAGGGGCCCTTCCGACCTGGCAATGGACTGTGCTGGTTGCTTTGTCGCTTTGCGACATGCTCCGAGGGCCCTCCGGCCTGCCTTGGGGCTCCTCCGAGCTGACTAGGGGCCCATTCGGCATGTTCAGGGGCCCTTCTGGCCCACGTAGGGGCCCTTTCGGTCTGGCCAGGGGCCCCTCTGACCTGCACAGATGACCTTTTATCTTCCCAGGGTCCCTCTGGTCTGTACAGGGGCACTCCAACCTGCTGAGGGGCCCTTATGACCTGGCAATTGACTGCGCTGGCTGCTTTGTCGCCCTGCCGACATGCTCAGGGGCCTCTCGAACTGCCCAGGAGCACCTCTGTGCTCCTGGGCAGGTCGAGAGGCCTGAATGGCCTTCGAATGGCCATTCATCAGAGGCCATTCATCAGGGGCCAGGCCATGATTAGAGGCCATTCATCAGAGGCCAGGCCATGATCGTTCATCAGGGGCCAGGCCATGATTAGAGGCCATTCATCAGAGGCCAGGCCATGATCGTTCATCAGGGGCCAGGCCATGATTAGAGACCATTCATCAGAGGCCAGGCCATGATCGTTCATCAGAGGCCAGGCCATTCATCAGAGGCCAGGCCATTCATCAGAGGCCATTCATCAGAGACCAGGCCATGATCAGAGGCCATTCATCAGAGGCCAGTCCATGATTAGAGGCCATCCATCAGAGGCCAGGCCATGATTAGAGGCCATTCATCAGAGGCCAGGCCAAGATCAGAGGCCATTCATCAGAGGCCAGTCCATGATTAGAGGCCATCCATCAGAGGCCAGGCCATGATTAGAGGTCATTCATCAGGGGCCAGGCCATGATCGTTCATCAGAGGCCAGGCCATTCATCAGAGGCCAAGCCATTCATCAGAGGCTAGGCCATGATCGTTCATCAGAGGCCAGGCCATTCATCACAGGCCATTCATCAGAGGCCAGGCCATTCATCAGAGGCCATTCATCAGAGGCCAGTCCATGATTAGAGGCCATTCATCAGAGGCCAGGCCATGATCAGAGGCCATTCATCAGAGGCCATTCATCAGAGGCCAGGCCATGATCAGAGGCCATTCATCAGAGGCCAGTCCATGATTAGAGGCCATTCATCAGAGGCCAGGCCAAGATCAGAGGCCATTCATCAGAGGCCAGGCCAAGATCAGAGGCCATTCATCAGAGGCCAGGCCAAGATCAGAGGCCATTCATGAGAGGCCAGGCCATGATTAGAGGCCATTCATCAGAGGCCAGGCCATGATCAGAGGCCATTCATCAGAGGCCAGGCCATGATCAGAGGCCATTCATCAGAGGCCAGGCCATGATCAGGGGCCATTCATCAGAGGCCAGGCCATGATCAGAGGCCATTCATCAGAGGCCAGGCCATGATCAGGGGCCATTCATCAGAGGTCAGGCCATGATCAGAGGCCATTCATCAGAGGCCAGGCCATGATTAGAGGCCATCCATCAGAGGCCAGTCCATGATTAGAGGCCATTCATCAGAGGCCAGTCCATGATTAGAGGCCATTCATCAGAGGCCAGGCCATGATCAGAGGTCATTCATCAGAGGCCAGTCCATGATTAGAGGTCATTCATCAGAGGCCAGGCCATGATCAGAGGCCATTCTTATTTGTTTTTAATCGAGCCGCTGGCATGATTTTTGTTTAGAAGAATAGCCTCAGGAGAGTCAGAACTGGAAATGTGCTATGTTTGGGCATTGTGTAAAACACCTGTATATTATTTGGCTTTCTTGTTGCATTTCCGAGGCGCTGTTTCGACGCTAAACATCTCCTGCGCCCAGGGGCGCGCAACCACCTATACGGAGAGTACGGGATGTCCGTACCGTTTTCGAAGGGCGCCGAAGGCGCCCCCCCCCCCCCGCGAACCATTTATGTTTTGCAATTAGCACCGCCAACAGGACAGGCACCAATGGCGTACAGAGTATACGGTCATTCAGGGAATGACCTGGTCCTTTGGACCCAAGGCGCCCATGCAAAGCTGGCGCACCTCCGATCAGTGACGGCGCCCCTCTGGCCCGTGACGGCGCCCCTCCGGCCAGTGACGGCGCCCCTCCGGTTAGTGACGGTGCCCCTCCGGCTAGTGACGGCGCCCCATCCGGTCAGTGACGGCGCCCCTCCGGCCAGTGACAGCGCCCCTCCAGCTAATGGCGGCGCCCCTCCGACCAGTGAAGGCGCCCCTCCGGCCAGTGACAGCGCCCCTCCGGCCAGTAATTGCACCCCTTCGGCCAGTGACCACACCCCTCCGGCGAGTGACGGCGCCCATCCGACCCGCAACGGTGCCTCTCCGGCCATTGATGGCGCCCCTCCGGTCAGTGACCGCGACCCTCCGGCGAATGACGGCGCCCCTCCGGGCTCCGACCAGTCACGACACCCCTCCGAACAGTGACGGCGCCTCTCCCGCCAGTGACCGCGCCCCCTGCAGTGAGTGACAGCGTCCCTCCGACTAGTGACTGCCCCTCTCCGGACTCCTTCCGCACGGTGCGGAGGAGAGGTGCCCCCCCCCCCCCCTCTGCATAATTTTCGCCAATATTGATGGCGCCCCTGTCAATCGGGTGGCGCCCCCAGGCCTCAAGGCAATGACCTGGTCCTTTGTGAATTTCAGCGCACGCCACTGACAGGCACTCCTGGGAATCGGACAATTAGCACTCCCAGAAGTAAATGGCGACTTAGGAACAGGATAGGCGCCAATAGAAGCAAATGCCGCCCATGGAGCAAAACAGGCAGCCTACCGGACAATAAGCAAATGCCGGCCCATGGAGCAAAACAGGCAGCCTACCGGACAATAAGCAAATGCCGCCCCATGGAGAAAAACAGGCAGCCTACCGGACAAAAAGCAAATGCCGCCCCATGGAGCAAAACAGGCAGCCTACCGGACAATAAGCAAATGCCGCCACCATGGAGCAAAACAGGCAGCCTACCGGACAATAAGCAAATGCCGCCCCCATGGAGAAAAACAGGCAGCCTACCGGACAATAAGCAAATGCCGCCCCATGGAGCAAAACAGGCAGCCTACCGGACAATAAGTAAATGCCGCCCCCATGGAGAAAAACAGGCAGCCTACCGGACAATAAGTAAATGCCGCCCCATGGAGCAAAACAGGCAACCTACCGGACAATAAGAAAATGCCGCCCCCATGGTCTGACACACAGGCAGATCCAAGGGGGGGGGGTATCAGGGGCAAATGTCCCCCCCCCCACACACACAGGAATCTGGGGGGCATTCAATACAAGTATCCCCCCCCCCCCACCGCGCGTTCCCAATTTATCGTACAATCGTAAACATTGTCTTTGCAGCAGTCAAAATCCAGCTATCCACAGTAAAAAACGGGAAAATTTCGCGCCGCCTCGCGGCAAGACACAAGTTTCGCAATTGCTTATACAAATTTGGAAAATGGGAAAATGAATTCCATGAAGTGTCTGCCAGAGGCTCTCTCTCCTTGGCGGTAATTGCTGGCCCCAGGGCTCAATCCCTTCATAAAATATTAACTTTCAAGCGGGCTACATGTTTAGCTAGCTAGTCTGCCGAGTTCTGAAAAATGACGACGCGAACGTAAGGACGCGGACATCGGCACCCGGAAGCTGCTCCAGCGGTGCCCAACTTGCAGGACCGAAGAGCGTGGGGACCAGGCCAGGACCATCTCTCCAAGCCAACTCCCACCAGGCTCCTCCAGCTCCACAGGCACCATGTATGCGCGGAAAAGTCGTTCTGCCTCTTGCTGCTTTCAAACTATTTGCACGGTTACCAGTTGTTTGTTACAGTTCGGTACATATGTATACAGTTATTATTATCATATGTACTATTGAGCGCTAACTGCCACCGGTCATCGTAATTTACTATCCGAGGCTAATGTAGGTATATGAAAAACTACCTTCATTTAAATATTTGTAATCATACCGAGATGTGCAACCAGGAAAGGGATGTGAAGATGTGCAACCTGAGGCTTGGCTCCAATCACGGTCTGGTTCCAACATGAAAATTTCGCTTTCCACGACCTAAAATTCAAAGTGTCACGCCGCTTAGCGGCGTCGCATCGGTAGACATCGTCATAACGAACCCATCGTCATCGTTTTCGGTTCGTCGAAACGCTGAATTTGATAACATTTTTACCTTCGTATCCTCTACAATGCCCACCGCCTATATTTCTGGGTTTTATCAGGCAAACCCGTACAAAAATCGCGCTGCTTGGCGGCACTAAATAACAAGTGCCTACTATAATATGAAAATCCACATTAACATTGCTGCAAATGCTTAAATAATGCGCGTTTATGTATTTGTCTATTTGTTAGGCTTTTGCCTGCATCAGCGCTTTATTTAAACGTTTGTTCTTACTTTTACTTGCGCTTTTAATCGCCTTTAATGTAATGATTGTATACTGCTGTGTGTATTATACAGTATAGTTTTGTTTTCTCTTATTGTACCATGTGCACTTATGTAATTTGTGAATGTTTTAATTTATTGCTGCATGACTTCAACCGTAAGTGGGTCCTGCGCCTGTGGTTGTTTATTCAATAAATACAAATACAAATACACGCAGACAAAAATGGGGGTTATTTTTTCCATTTCAGCCGACCCCCACTAAAAAATTATCGGCGACGCCCCTGCGAGTTGGTATGAGATAAACGTTATATTACTTATATGTGTATATGCTACGGAATATCGCGTTTTTTCCGGAAAAAAAATGTTAAGCTCGAATACCAAAATAAGGACACCGGCCCAAATCCGCGGATGAAAAAATGGGGGTACTTTTTTGACATAAAAAGATCCTCCCTCCCCCCACGGAGAGAGCCTGGATCCGCCAGTGGTCTCATATTGATTATGGGGATGGAGGCATTATTTTGCAGTACCACAGTAGATTACAGGTACAACATACACTACATCTATAAAATGACACATTTGTGATATTGCGAGTTTTTGGCGATGGCGCCCCCCTTGAGCGATGGCGCCCCAACGCCAATTTGTCCGTACCACTTTGTTGGACTTGGTTGCGCCCCTGTCTGCGCCGGGTCCTGAGGCCATTCTTTATAAATATTTTTAAAAAAATCGAGCCACAGCTCGATTTTTGTTTATAAGAATGGCCTCAGGACGTGATTTTGCTGAAATGTATTTGGCTTTCTCCTGGCGCTGACAACGCTGATAAACGCTAGGGTGTCCCAAAAATCAATTTTCGTCGGTTCAAGCTTGCCAATTGACACGGCGTTCTCCTCTAGGCCAATAACAAGTATGCCGAATTTCATTTTGATCCTTTGAGTTTTGGTCCCCCCGGGCCTCCGTCCCCCCCGGGCCTCCGTAAGTTGTTGACCCCTACCCAAAAGGTCAAAAATCAAAGTCGTCGTACAGACCTCCGCGTATGATCATTTGAAAGCTCTTGTCGAGTATAATAAACTCTAATTCCGTCGACATGCTCTAAATTCAAGTTTGCGGTCTATGAGTCATAATCAGAGCCCAAAAGCTAGCCTTTGTGGTGCTCATAATCTATCAGTTGCGTCCCCGTCACCATCTCATAAGTCGATCCCCCGCCGGGCCTTGCTGTACCATGACCCGAGCGGCGGCCGACGACGCCTTGTCAGTTACCGCCGTCCCGGCAGTTGTGCTACGTTAGCATTAACAGAGAGCCACCGTCGGACGTCCACCCTGTGACCCTGTGACTGTATTCCGGCCCGTCAGACTGATGCGCAGTAATGGCTTCGACCGATTGGTTCGCCTTTCGACCAATCGGGAGCAGTTTTATTTTGACCAATCGGGACTCAAAGGGTCGGCCTCACTGCACAGAGACAGAGGTATCTCTCACCCCTTCTTCCGCGGACGTTCACGACGGTCGGACGTGTTTCTCTGTCGCTCCTGCAATATATACAAAAACCTTCTGATGTGTTAACTACCAAACGGACGATAGCACCCGACAGTGCTACATTGGTGACCTCGACGTGCTTTGAACTGTGCAATGTCTCATGCAACAAAGCGACAGTGAAAAACGGCGACATAATCGCAAAATGGCGGCCTACCAGACGCCACACCGGCGTCCATCCACCAGCCAGCCTAACACTTCAGACGCCGACTCACCAGACTGGTGAGTCGGCGTCTGAGTGCCTCTCTGAGCATCCAGACGGACGCCTCTAAAACTGGCGTCGGCGCAGTGATGCAGCAGTTTGTGGACGGCGCCTGGCAACCGCCGGCGCGCGCCGCCCGCTCGCTGCCATTGCCGCCGCTCCACCTGTCTCCATCGCCGCCGCTCCACCTGTCGCCATCGCCGCCGCTCCACCTGTCGCCATCGCCGCCGCTCCACCTGTCTCCATCGCCGCCGCTCCACCCGTCTCTCGACACTCACTCTCTCTCTCCACAAAACCGCAAGATCGAGTACGTTCGCGGTCCAGGCACTCCTGCGCCAGTACCCCTCTGTACTAGAGCCAGGAGATGCCGCCGCCGCCACGTGCCGCAAGATACCGCGTGCCGTCTGATACCGCGTGCCGCCTGATACTTGATACCTTCGAGAAACGACCCATCCAAAGTTCCGCCCACTCGCCGCGCTCCTCACGGTCAACCCGCTCGGCCGAGAGACGGCCGCCGGTACGCCGCCGTCTGCCGACCGCTGCCGACCTCCACCGGGTAACAGCGCGCCGCCCCAGAAACCGGCCGCTCACCACAGCGTTCCTCAGCCCACACACGGTGTCGCGGCGACTCCTCAAGTCCCGCTACTTCTGGCCCGACATGGACCGCTGCAGGCGCCGTTGCAAGCTGCCAAGATCCACCGACTCCGCGCCACAGCCTACCGCCCTCTGTGCCGACGTCGTGCTCGGCCGCGGCCCCAGCGTCGTCGCCCGCGTCGCAGACGACACCTATTAATTACTGTATATTCTTATTACTGTATATTTGTATATTATTAGTTGCTGGGCCATTTTAATATTGTACGACTCCCCCTATAGATGGGGAAGTGATGTGGTGCTCATAATCTATCAGTTGCGTCCCCGTCACCATCTCATAAGTCGATCCCCCACCGGGCCTCGCTGTACCATGACCCGAGCGGCGGCCGACGACGCCTTGTCAGTTACAGCCGTCCCGGCAGTTGTGCTACGTTAGCATTAACAGAGAGCCACCGTCGGACGTCCACCCTGTGACCCTGTGACTGTATTCCGGCCCGTCAGACTGATGCGCAGTAATGGCTTCGTCCGATTGGTTCACCTTTCGACCAATCAGGAATAGGCTTTTGTATACCAATCAGGACGCAAAGGGTCGGCCTCACTGCACAGAAACAGAGGTATCTCTCACCCCTTCTTCCGCGGACGCTCACGACGGTCGGACGTGTTTCTCTGTCGCTCCTGCAATATATACAAAAACCTTCTGATGTGCTAACTACCAAACGGACGATAGCACCCGACAGCAGGGGTGGTAAAAATAGACTATGGTTTCCGACCAAATCGAAAGTTGGAAAATGGTTCTCCAGCAACACTAATGCAATATCGCTCGTTGAAGCAATATGTATATTTATCAGTGCCATGTCTATCATAACATAATATCAGTGCCATGCCTATCATAACATAATATCAGTGCCATGTCTATCATAACATAATATCAGTGCCATGTATATCATAACATAATAGCAGTGTCATGTATATCATAACGTAATATCAGTATCATGTTTATCAAAGCATAATATCAGTGTCATGTCTATCATAACATAATATCAGTGACATGACAATCATAACATAATATCAGTGCCATGTCTATCATAACATAATATCAGGGCCATGTCCATCATAACATACTATCAGTGCCATGTCTGTCATAACATAATATCAGTGCCATGTCTATCATAACATAATAGCAGGGCCATGTCTATCATAACATAATAGCAGTGCCATGTCTATCATCACATAATATCAGTGCCATGTCTATCATAGCCCGCGCCCTGCAGGGGGTTGATTCCCCCCCCCCCCCTCCTCAGGTTTTTCGCAGTTGGCGAAAAAACGACGGCGTGCAGCGCCGCCGGGTTTTGAAGAAAAAACCTGTTAGGGCATCAATTGCACACACTTTGACAAAACAAAGTAACCTCAGGTCATCTCAGGTCAGGTCACCAGACCAGGTCAAGCGACCCCCACCTCCAAAAATGTTTGCAGTTGTGACAAAGCCAGAGTTTTTGACCGATCAGTTTGAAACTTACAGGATGTCATGAGGGAATAAGTACTTACAATTAGTTTATCTCGAAATTTTGATATCGGTGACCTAAGGGCAGGTCAATTTCGTAACCTCCCCATAATAAGTCAATGGGGAAATATACAAATACTTCCTATTTCAAGGATATGCATGATATTAGTCAAATTACTTCTGGATCATGTTATTATAGAATATTCTTGATGATCCAAGTTTACACTTTGTTAAGTGACCCCTATGGAGTCATTTGAGGTCATCCGAGGTCACCAACACTTGTTTGTCAATAACTCCCGACATAATGAAGATAGATAAGTAAAACAGACAGCAATGTGTTTGTCTCATCGAGACACGTCTACCCATATGCAACATGCCCTACTTGGGTCACCACTTGACCTTGACCTAAGGTCATATTTTTAAGTTGACTTAACAAGGTCACCATGTTTATCATTCAACGCGCCTTGACAAGATAAACACAATGGTGTACAGTTTTCCGTTATCTTTATGAAGTAAAAAGTTAATAGCGAAAAACGATTTTGCAAAAAAAATACATTTCTTTTTGTTTACCTCTGGAGCCTCAAATATTGATCTCAGATCAAATTTGAGGACATCTTATCGATTGAAAATTTCACTGGCTGGCGATTGCTTTTTCAGTTTGTTTCTAACTAGCATAGTTTCCAAGATATATGGTAGTATCTGGAGTGAAGTCCTAAAACAGGAGAAAACAAACTGGCAAATTTGACCTTTGATGACCTCTGGTGACCTCAATTTTGACCTGACCTAAACAAAAATACTGAAGTACATTCGATAGAAATTGTATCAAGCTATCAAATGCCGTTTTCCGCTTGTCGCTACGTAGAGTAGTTTTCGAGATCTCACGAGGGCGGGGCGGAAATCAACCCCCCTTGGAGTTCGTGTTCGGTGCAAACCCCCTGCAGTGCGCGGAATAACATAATATCAGTGCCATGTCTATCATAGCATAATATCAGTGCCATGTCTATCATAACATAATATCAGTGGCATGTCTATCATAACATAATATCAGTGCCATGTCTATCATAATATAATATCAGTGTCATGACTATCATAACATAATATCAGTGTCATGACTATCATAACATAATATCAGTGCTATGTATATCATAACATAATATCAGTGCTATGTCTATCATAACATAATATCAGTGTCATGACTATCATAACATAATATCAGTGTCATGACTATCATAACATAATATCAGTGTTATGTATATCATAACATAATATCAGTGCTATGTCTATCATAACATAATATCAGTGTTATGTCTAGCATAACATAATATCAGTGTCATGACTATCATAACATAATATCAGTGCTATGTATATCATAACATAATATCAGTGCTATGTCTATCATAACATAATATCAGTGTCATGTCTATCATAACATAATATCAGTGCTATGTCTATCATAACATAATATCAGTGTCATGACTATCATAACATAATATCAGTGTCATGAATATCATAACATAATATCAGTGCTATGTATATCATAACATAATATCAGTGCCATGTCTATCATAACATAATATCAGTGCTATGTCTATCATAACATAATATCAGTGCTATGTCTATCATAACATAATATCAGTGTCATGACTATCATAACATAATATCAGTGCTATGTATATCATAACATAATATCAGTGCTATGTCTATCATAACATAATATGAGTGTCATGTCTATCATAACATAATATCAGTGCCATGTCTATCATAACATAATAGCAGTGCCATGTC
>JAXIVJ010015837.1:0-30482 GCA_036785665.1 Chirona hameri
AACATACAGCATCGCAACAAATGTAGAGACACGGTCTCGCGCATGACTTGGGAAGGCTTAATTCCAACGGATCCAGGGCCTGGTGTAAACCAGTTGCTGGATACCTGTCTGGAAGCTGCGCACAGGCTTTCTGGAGTTTGGTCAAAATGAGAGAAGCACGGGGAACAGATCGCGGCAAAAAATGCAACGTCGTAATAACTCGCTTTTTTCGAGAGATCTGTTACCCATTGTCTTTGGTGGGCTTGGATACTCAATCATCGGTCCCTAGGTATATCCTTAGTATTGACGATGAAACGTAACATGTGCCAAATAGCGAAGCATTGTATTTCATCAGTGAAGTTGAGCGTTACAATATTATTAGGCTACGCCCACAGATGTTTGAGATGCGTATGCGCAAATTGTAGTGTAGATATAGACCGCGTTTACACGGGACTTTATATTCTATAGGCATGAATGAATTATCTTTTCGGAAATTGAGGCAATTTGAGAAATTGGGCCAAATTAAGGCGCTTTTTTCCTTTCTAACCTCCCAGATTCATGTCCCCTACAGGTTTAAAGTTCCATCCTTTGGACGGCAAAGTCCCGTATAAACTACGCTAGCCTACGTTCGCGAACGGAAAAGTAATTAACCCTGGAGGCGCTGGGGGGGGGGGGGGGTTTGTTCCTCCTTAGTTTTTCCCGCCATAATCAGAAAATGCATAGAGATATCGACTTGAAACTTTCAGCAACTTGAAATGAATAGCTAAGCCACCTTTGGGCAAAAAATTGCGTCCCGGCCAGGTCAGGTCAAATGACATGACCACCAAACAACTTCTAGGTAGCACCGCCGGCACAATGGTTAATCGAGCGACATGAAATTCATGGCACGTCATGAGGTAATTAGGGACTACAATATCTCGGATTTTCTATACTATATCGGTGACCTAAGGTCAAGTTATAAAATCGTGACCTTTTCAATGTAACCCAAGGGAAAAAAAACGCATATTTATCAGTTGTAAAGGTATAAAATTAGTTCATGTTTGCTCTAGCCACTAGTTTTGGCCAGAGACTAGATCTGACCGGGCCCCATATCACGTTTCTGCCAGCACCGGGCCCTGTGATCTTAGACCGTGTCTCCACACCGGGCCTTGATCTGGCTCCTACCAGGAACGGGCCCCTACCAGTAACTGGCCCGTATAAAAAATGTAAGGAGCGGGCCCTGTTGTGATCGGGCCCTCGTCCTGACCGGACTCCATATCACGCCTTTGCTAGCACCGGGCCCCTGCCTTGATCAGGCCTGACCAGACCGGGCCCCTACCAGGAACGGGCCCGTATCAAGAATTTGAAAGGACCGGGCTCTGTTGTGACCGGGCTCTCGTCCTGACCGGGCCCCATATCACGCCTTTGCTAGCACCGGGCCCCTGCCTCGTTCGGGCCTGACCAAGACCGCGCCCCTACCAGGAACGGGCCCGTATCAATAATTTGCAAGGACCGGGCCCTCGACCTGACTGGGCCCCATATCACGCCTCTGCCAGCACCGGGCCCTGTCTTGATCGGGCCCATACCAGGAACAGGCCCGTATCAGGAGGCCCCTTTTGCCCCTATCCCTATCAGGGATAGGCCCGTTCGCCCGGAGGCCCGTATTAAATAATTTCCCAGGAGCGGGCCCTGTTGTGCCCGGGCCCTCGTCCTGACCGGGCCCCATATGACGCCTTTGCCAGCACAGGGCCCCTGCCTCGATCGGACCTGCCTCGATGGGCCCTGTTGTGTCCGGGCCCTCGTCCTGACCGGGCCCCATATGACGCCTTTGCCAGCGTAGGGCCTCTGCCCAGATCGGGCCTGACCAAAACCGGGCCCCTACCAGAAAAGGGCCTGCATTAAGAATATGCAAGGACCGGGCCCTCGTCCTGACCGGGCCCCATATCACGCCTTTGCCAGCACCGGGCCCTTGCATCGATCAGGCCTTACCAAGACCGGGCCCCTGCCAGAATACGGGCCCTTTTTATGCGGGCCCCTCAGAAATTTCGGGGGGGGGGGGGGTCAGCTGACCCCTTTGACCCCCCCCCCTGCGTGCGCCACTGGTCCAGACTGGTTATTGATTCAACCTTTTTGGAACGATTCAATCACGATTCATTTTGGAACCTGAATGACTCAATCACCGTTCGATTCATGGAGGAAACTTTTGAGAATGGATTCTTTACGATTTAAAGAATCAAAAAATATTTTAATCGATTCACGTTTGATTCCAAAGTTGAATATATATTTTGAATTTATGTAAAATCAATCACATAGAAATGTACATTTATATGATCAATAAAACATTTTTACAGCAATAATATTTCAGTATAAATGAATGTAGCCACTGGGCCTGCATTGTATAATTTGCACAATTTACCATGTGCACTTGAATTGTTAAGAATCGTGAAATCCTTTGATTCAATCAGCCTTGATTCCATGCGGGTTTTGATTCAATCACGATTCATGAATAGCAATATCTGGTGGTGAATCGATTCTTTTTTATTCAAGGAATTTTGATTGAACGATTCAAATCCATTCAATCCGAGTCGAATCACTAACCAGTCTGCTCCGGTCCTATACTTTAGTGTGGGAATGTTTGATATCCGTGCGACTGGGACTGATGGGACTCCACAGCCCAGGATTTCCTGTTGGAATGTGCCTGATATGCGTCAATGGTGCTGTGGGAATACACATTAATCTCTCCTCGAGGATTCCATGTTGCCATATGAGGGTCTTGTCTGGTCAGGTCAGGTCTGTTCTGATCAGGCCTGATCTGATCAAAACAAGGTTCTCGGCATTATAAAGTGTTGATTTTTTCTTCTTCACACAATGTGGATCAGTTACGCCCAAATATCTGCGCCAAATTTGTCCGCCATTTTCCGAAAACCTTTGGGGGTCATTTTCACCCCCAACAGGGCGAGGGTTAAACTTTGTTCACGCTCCTCATGGCCAATAAGAAATGGTAAGCAAATAATCCTGGTCCATTTTTCACCAAAAGCCAACAGTTCAACACCGGCAGTCAAACAGAAGCAGACGGAGAAGAACCAACTGAGTCTGGGTATCAGAGCCTACATCCAGTACTGCTGATGTAGGCTCTGATGACGGCTGCTGATTTTGACACGCAGGGAAAATACAAACAGCAACAGAATGTCTCCATCGCGCCACAAATGCACAATATACATTAGTCCGTACGCTCAACGTGTGACGTTTCTTTTTTTCTTTTTTTTTACCTACGTGGACGGAGTGGAGCCTCCGAATTTGGGAACA
Source organism: Chirona hameri (assembly GCA_036785665.1). Taxonomy (NCBI): domain Eukaryota; kingdom Metazoa; phylum Arthropoda; class Thecostraca; order Balanomorpha; family Balanidae; genus Chirona; species Chirona hameri. The sequence continues at coordinate 3,265 of JAXIVJ010015837.1, forward strand.
AACGTCAACGTTGGCTCGTCCGTTACGTGCTCGACGAAGTCAAGCGTGTGCGGTGAGGACCGCACCTGAGGTTCTGACACGTTCCAGAACACTGCTGTTGCAAGCAAACAAATGTGTATTCAGAATACCACCACCTTGATGCAATTCAACTGCATCTGAAAGTTAACAATGAAACATGTTTTTGAACGCAAGTGGGACGGTGTTGTCTAACATACGTTTGCATACAGGTGAGAGTATAATATGGGATAGGCCAAAGCCAAACATTGTACACACCGACACCCATGGTTAACCCTCGCCCGTGCAGCGTCCGATCAGTGCGTGACCTGAAGGGGAGGGGGGGGGGTACAACCCAGATAGCGTTTCACCCCTAATTGGGCTTCGATTAAAAAACGAGCGTGTTGCTTGTCACGAGATAAATCCATTGTTACCCGATTTTAAGATGCTAGTTCATTAGGTGACCTCTGAGGTCATGTCAATGATCTAAAATTCAACCAAATTGTAAATGCTTATACATTTAATTTAATCGAGCTAGAATTGCGAATGAGCATATAATTATGCTAAATGGGTGCCAAATGTAAAATCAGCGTCACAAAATGTTCTAGAAACTGCCAAATTCTAAAAAGGTCATGTCAGGTCATGTCAGGTCATTTGAGGTCAGTAACCTCGGTTGACCGGTGGAGGCGCATGACCCCAGTGGAACGTATAGTTATGTAAAATGGGTCCCATATTTGAAATCAGCGTCACAAAATGTCCTAGAAACTGCCAGAAGCCAAAAAGTAATATCAGGTCATCGGAGGTCAGTGACCTTGGATGGCCTCTGAAAAAGTCAATCGAGGTCACAATCTCTAGGTAAACCACAGCTGTCACCTAGAAACACCTGTGCATATGTTCCTGAACAACAAACACTATGAAACTGCACAAGTTACAAAGATCAATACTACGGACGCCAGTTGCGCCTGACATGACCTTGAGAAACAGGTCAAAGGTCACGGGTCATGTGACCTACAACTTCAAATTTGTCAGAATATGTGTCAATTTGTTCAAAAGTAGGGTACTGAAAGTTTCATCATAATCGGTTCATATTTACGCGAGTGATTCCCAAAACCCGAGGGATGGCATCCACTCCCCCCCCCCCCCCCCTGCACTGGCGAGGGTTAATTTGGGTTCTGTGTCGGAATTACTTAACGTATCGAGGAAATTATTTTACTTCAACCCATTTTTCGACCTGCTCTACAATTCTGCTATCTCAATTAAAAACACCATGTTAAAGGTGAACCCATTTAACCCTCGCCAGTGCAGGGAGGGATGCCCCCCCTCCCCCACTCGGTTTGTCGAGAATAACTCGCGTATTTATCAACGAATGTGATCAAACTTTCAGTACCCTACATTTGAACAATTTGACACATACTCTGAAATTGTAAACCTCTACTCCTCATGACCCGTGACATATGACCCGTTTCTCAAGGTCATGTCAGGCGTAACTGGCGTCCCGTGGTATCGATGCCTGTAACTTGTGCAATTTCCGAGTGTTTTTTGTTCAGGAGCATATGCACAGGTGTAACAGGTGAAATTTATGGTTTCCAATGAGATTATGACCTCCGATGACCTGATATTATTTGCTTGGCCTCTCTCAGTTTCTAGGACATTTTGTAACGCCGATTTCAAATTTAGCATCCATTTTACATACACATTTTACACTATGAAACTGCACAAGTTACAAAGATCAATACTACGGACGCCAGTTGCGCCTGACATGACCTTGAGAAACAGGTCAAAGGTCACGGGTCATGTGACCTACAACTTCAAATTTGTCAGAATATGTGTCAATTTGTTCAAAAGTAGGGTACTGAAAGTTTCATCATAATCGGTTCATATTTACGCGAGTGATTCCCAAAACCCGAGGGGATGGCATCCACTCCCCCCCCCCCTGCACTGGCGAGGGTTAATTTGGGTTCTGTGTCGGAATTACTTAACGTATCGAGGAAATTATTTTACTTCAACCCATTTTTCGACCTGCTCTACAATTCTGCTATCTCAATTAAAAACACCATGTTAAAGGTGAACCCATTTAACCCTCGCCAGTGCAGGGAGGGATGCCCCCCCTCCCCCACTCGGTTTGTCGAGAATAACTCGCGTATTTATCAACGAATGTGATCAAACTTTCAGTACCCTACATTTGAACAATTTGACACATACTCTGAAATTGTAAACCTCTACTCCTCATGACCCGTGACATATGACCCGTTTCTCAAGGTCATGTCAGGCGTAACTGGCGTCCCGTGGTATCGATGCCTGTAACTTGTGCAATTTCCGAGTGTTTTTTGTTCAGGAGCATATGCACAGGTGTAACAGGTGAAATTTATGGTTTCCAATGAGATTATGACCTCCGATGACCTGATATTATTTGCTTGGCCTCTCTCAGTTTCTAGGACATTTTGTAACGCCGATTTCAAATTTAGCATCCATTTTACATAATATATGCTCTACTGGGGTCATGCTCTTTCACAGGTCAACTGAGGTCACTGACCTCCGATGACCTGAGATGACTTTTTGGTCTCTGGTAGTATTTATAACATTTTGTGACGCTGATTTACAATTTGGTACCCATTTTGCATAATTATATGTTCAATTTGGGTCATGCTCTGTAACAGGTCAACTGAGGCCACTGACCTCAGAGGACCTAAGACAACCTTTTGATCTCCCGTGGATTTTAAGAACATTTCACGGCCAATGATGCTTTGCAGAGCTCTACCAACTGTAGATAAACACAAAACAGCCGTCTGTGTCGGACAAGCGGATATCTAATAGCGATATTAGATCAAAGATCAAAGGTCAAATTAGGTCATCAGGTCATCAGCTCAAAGGTCAACAGGGATCTAGAGTTAGTGTAAATGCTCTAACGACAAGAAATGTGCTGCATTTTCATTTACGACTCCACCTCGATATAATAAATCTTTCTACACAATCCACATTCACGATTTGGATGACATCCGGGTCATTTGCATGATCTCAGAGGTCACCTAATGACCCAGGACCTTAAAATCGGGTATCAACGGTCACAAGCAACACGTTCGTGTTTTAATCAGAGCTCTCAGAGCTCTCAGAGCTAATCTGAGCTCTCAATTCGGGTCGAAACGCCAGGGAGGGGGGGGGGGGGGTCAGGTCGTACCAACCCCTCCCCTGAATGATCACGTAGGTATCGGAGGGTTAATGGCGAGTGTTAATGTCTAAAGAGCACACGTTTAATTTTGAACCATAATCATACATTTTCCCACACCATTGTTTTCTAGGGGGGGGGGGGGGAGTATCCACGTTTGCGTGGTATTCACGGCAGTCTTTTGGTAATACTCACCTAACGATGGCAAATTATCCCTGTTGTGAGGGTCGCTAGAGAGGGCGGCACCACCGGTGGGACTGTAAATCAGTGTTCGTCACGGGTTCACCAACTCCCAGCCCAGCCCCGCTCAGGCCCATGAACACCAAGCCCAGGCCCAGACCAGGCCCGGTTAAATTCATAATATTGAGGCCCAGGCCCAGGCCCAGTCCGGCCCGTTCAGATTAAGCATATCATTATTTGCACAAAATCTGCAATAATCATTCTAGCATATTTACTTGTATACTATAGATGTGAAACAATTAACCAACTATGCTAACCAAAAAAAACAAAAATCCACCGCCACAGCAACAGTGTGTTGCTGTGTAAGTGAACTGCTGGTTAAAATATTTTTTAGCTCTGACCTCAGCTTGTGCGACGCGCACATTACTTCAAAATTGTCAGGCCCAGCCCATAGGGCCAGCCCAGCCCATGGCGACCTCTGCTGTAAATTGACTATGACGATGGCACAAGTGGTTAACTCATGTAGACAGGTCATACAAGCATCTAATTCCAACCGGTGCGCATCGCACATTTACAGTAGTGGGCAGCAAGTTCATCCAACAGGGGTAAATGATCACACAGTACCCACTCAATCCCATATTTCCGGCCGTACTTGGACCAACCTAGCACCGGTAGACGACAGTCTCGTCCTGTGGTGCGAGTGTCGATTCCGGCCGTACTTGGACCAACCCATGGACCAGCCGCCTCGTCCTGTGGTGCGAGTTTCGATAGATCGTGTGCGCTGACTTTCTATGTCCTGTGGTGCGAGTTTCGATGCGTCGTGTGCGCTGACTTTCTGTTACCCAGGCCCCAACACTGCGGAAACTGCTCTAAAATAAACGACGATATCTGAAACACTATAGCACGATGGAATTGCCCGGGTCTCATTTCTGAACGTCGTGTGATGAATCGTTTTTTTTAGGTTCCAGCGCCGATTACAATAGTTCGACAGAAAATATCGTTTGTACCAATTGATAAATACAGTTTTCACACCTCATGTTACTGTTTGTGCTGACATGATGAAATCGGAGGACAGAGATGCGGAGGTGTTGCGTTTACATAAGTAAACAAAAACGTAACACAAAGTCAAAGTGATCCTCACACCGCTTTGCAGGTCATTGCATGCACATTGCACATACGTGCATGCTGGTCTTGGATTGGAATCAGTGACAGAGAGAAGACAATAAAAGGGATGTATTATGCAGCACTGTGATCGCAACATTACTCAACGCATTGCTTCTAAAATATATCAGACGTCACTATAGCGTGCCAATAAGAAGCGAATCTCCAATTATTTTGGACATAAGGCATTATTACCTAGTGTACAGCTTAAGTTTGTTCAACATTAGGCCTGTTCGCATAGCATAAAATACATTCCTAGGACAATAAATTCCAAGGAATTGAGACTTTTTTGCCTTTTCTAATGAAATTTCCCTAGCCTCAAAAGATTGCTTTAGTCTGTTTAAAAACTGCTGTTTGGGCACGAGAATACACAAAGGTACTATTCTATATGATATGTTTAATCTTGTTTTACTTACTCGCAAGTAACATAGCATGTGTTACATGTTATTCAATGACTTTTGCGAAAACTATTTTCCTGGATGGATGGATGTTCGGTGTTTCATGCTTATATTTCTCCAAAATATGCCTGAATGTCTCAATTCCTAAGAATCAGGGGCGGAAACAGGGGGGCGCGGGGGGCGCTGCCACCGCCCCCCGCCGCCTCCCCCCTCCCCCCGCACCCCCCTCCGTGCCGAAGGCACGGAAGGGTCTCACAAGGAGACCAATTTCTGCGCCGATGGTGCGGAAATAGACATGCTTACAGGGTTTGATATCTTCCATTTGCTGCACTCAGACCAGGAGCCGCCCTCAGGCTAGGTGCCACCCCTGGCCAGGTGCCGCCTTCAGGTCATGCGCCGTCCTCAGGCCAGGTACTGCCCTCAGGCCAGGTGCTGCCCTCAGGCCAGATGCCGCCCCCTGGTCAGGTGCCACATTCAAGCCGCTCTCAAGCCATGTGCCGCCTTCAGGCCAGGTCCCGTCCTCAGGTCACGTACCGCGTTCTGGCGGGGCACCGCCCTCAGGTAAGATGCCGCTACCTAGCCATGTGCAGCCCTATGGCCAGGTGACGGCGCCCCTCCGGCCAGTGAAGACGCCCCTCCGGCCAGCGACGGTGCTTTTGCGGCCAGTGACGGCATCCCCTGTCATAGACGGCGCCCCTCTCGCCAGTGACGGCGACCCTTCGGCTAATGACGGCGCTCCTCCGGCTAATGACGGCGCCCCTCTGGCCAGTGACGGTGTGCATTTGTATGCATTTACTTAGTTTTAAGAAGCGTAAGACAATATTTAAAGGTGTATATGAAAGTTGAAATAATAATTGTATCGGTCGACATATCAATATTTTCCCAGAATACCTCATAAGTTTAAAATTTACATCCAAATCTGTGCGTTCTTTGCTGAGGACATCTGCGAAAATTGTCGACATATTAGTCTGTAGGAGTAGGTAAGCTATATTTGGGTATTTTTCAAGGACGTAAACCCATAGATTGTGTCACCATATATAAACATACTTGGATTCTGATACACCATTCTGAGTAGTACCAGTGGCGGCGGATCGTATTTTCGGATGTAGGGCAAAGAAACCCAGGGGGCCCCTCGGTAAAGGGGACCCCTCCCACGGTCAAAGCCTCCCCCCCCCACAAAAAAACCGCGAAATAGTATCTTCTCGGATTTAGGCAACTATATTTTGCAGGGCAGCTAAATGGTCGCAATAAAATGTCTGACAGGCCCATGTTGAAGTCTCGGACCTTTTGAGGGCCCCTCATGGCCTACTGAGGGACCCCTCAGGCAGACTGAGTGCCTTCTGTCGGCCTTAGAAGGCTCCTCAGACTGGCTGGGGGCACATCGGGGCCCTGGGCCATTGTTTCGATCAAAAGGAAAAATCGAACCAACTTCTTGGAGGGTCCTTCTTACAAATGTATGGGGAGGCTAAATCATGTTTGCTACCCCCCCTCCCCTCCCCCCCCCCCCCCCCCTCCAACTTCTTGAGTGGGCGGGCAGCTGCCCCCTCTACCCCCCCCCCCCCCACCCCTTATCCGCCGCCACTTAGTAGTACCTAATGATACTGGTCCGGTGTTGTGGGCCTGTGGCTTGCACTAATGAACACAAATTGCCAAGTGTCTAGTAATGACTATAAAATAAATGATAATAATGAGACTTATGAGTTACAGGACATAGATGCCTTTTCGTGCCGTCGGGGGCGCAGCAACGACTGACATGCCAAAACAGTTGATCAAGATCACGATTCAGATCCTATACTATTTCATAAATTTCCCAAAGATTCAGCTATAAGAAAAGTATTGGGGCCCTAGGGACCCCCCCCCCCCGAACCCGGGTCGTGCCCATGTCAAGCCCGACAAGCGCGCATAGGGCGCAACTTTTTGTATGTAGCCGAAATCTTGGATCCGCGAACCCCTGACCGAAATATTGGATCCGCGCCTGTACTATGTCACGAGAAGGAATAACAATGCCAAACAAATACAATATATTTGATGAGGCTTTATGTCTCCCTAGGCAAGTTTGACGAGGTCAAACTCCAGATTACGGTCATTGCGATACATTCACATTTTCCACCCCGGGTAATGGCATCAAAATACACTTATCATCGTTTCGAGCGGCGGTCGTTCGGACGTCGGCTGTACCTAATCGTTGAACTATGCGCACATATAACAGCAAATATTGGTCTGATTTCATTTTTTTTCCAGCGGCATCCGGCAGCAGAGCGGTTGATTTGTGACAGATTACATACTCTAAGTTTTGCAATCGACAGGTAAACAAAGAAACTAAGCGCGATCTAAGCTTCAGGCACGCACGCACTAATGCTGTGTACGCCGGCCGCGTCCCCCGCCTTTTGCGTCACGACTCCGGGGTCCCGGCTACTAAATTAGTGTTTGTCACCACTTTTTCGGCCGGAGTGTTCTACCTGGTTTATACAGCCCTGGGCCTTATTTCACTAACGATCACGTATAAATGAAGAAAGCCGGGCAGTAATTTTCGTTTCACGTGGATAATATTGAACGGACAACGACGGAAATGGTTAAAAGGATGAAGAATCATTTCTCTAGCACACTGACAGCATTTGCCAGCCATAGAGCTCATATTATTTAGGACATAGGTAGAAGTCAAGGACCCAATAGCGAAAACGATCGTTCCGTAACGATCGCAAGAGCACAACAATCTTGTCAGAAGCAGTCAAATCACATGGAAAGAATTTGTCTGTCAGTTGCATCAAGAATCTTCCTTATGTCAACCATTTAACCCGCGAGTTACTGGGGTATATTTCATAACGCGACTTACTGGGGGGTGGCTATTTTTTGCCCCCCCCCCCCCCCCTCCCTCGAATCTCCGGAACTAGTGGACATAATGCAAAAAATGAAACGGCATTCGATAGCCCAGGGACATTTATAGAGGGAAACATAATATTGTTGACCTCGGGGTCACCGATGACGTCACAGGTCAGGTAAAGTACAAAATGTTTGACCGTGTCGAAAGGTCTCGATGGATGTAATTGTCGCGAAAAATTGCGAAATTAAACGCATAAGCTGTCGATAAATCGGTATGATTCGTGTGTCTGACACTTCTAAGTACCTTTCTTAGCTGTGTATGACCTTGGGTCAGGTCAAGGTCATCCGAGGTCACGAGGTCAAACTCCAGATTACGGTCATTAGGCGTTGTAACACATGTGTATGGGTTTGTCTTTCGTCTAGGACCCGAAAAATGACCTTAGAACATTGTTTGTTCCATATAAAAAGAAGTAAAAAGCAAAAACGGAAATGCGTTTTTATGCATAGTAACGCTGTGAGAGGTGGTCGATTTTTGACATTTAACCCTCGCCCTACGGGAGCTTTTTTCACCTTCGCCCTACGGTGGGGGGGGGGGGGGGGCTGACAGCGCCCCTGTTAACTTCCAAATCAAGTGAGTACCAGCATGTGAGTACCAATCAAGTGAGTACCAACATGTTGCCTGTCATGATAGGAATCTAACAATATGCGATTTTTAGGTTTCAGGTCAACGGATGACCTTCCAGGTCAAGTGAATGACCTTGGATTTACCACGTCCAGAACAGCGATTTTGCTCTTCAGAAAACCTCAAAATTAAAAATTGATAAATTTAAATCAAAAGTCATGTTCTTAGACCAGTTTTGGCTCAGAGATACGGAAAAGGTAAATATTTGTTCGTATCTTGTCCAAAAAGTCAAAAAAAGTTATTTTTAAAAATTACGTCTTCAGTTCCTTACACTTAGGGAGCCATCACTCAGTCAGAAATGAAGATATTGCTTTGAAATTGTGTATGAGTATTGTCCATACTCAGTTCTCTCTCATATAATCCGTTTGTTTTAATATCTTTGAAAAATTTATTTTGTGGGGCTTTTTCCCAAAAAAATCAGTTTTTAATGTAGGTGTCCTAAACCCAAAATCATGAAAATCTGAGATTGCCATTTGAAAGAGAATGCCATTTTGTATCTTTGGTGAAATGCGTTTGCAATTTGCTTTAAAACTCCATTTTCTACGATTTTTCAAATATTTAGATTTTTTACCAACATGACGTCATCAAAATGTCATTATTTCCCAATTTTCTCAACAAATTTCAAGGAAATGTTTACAGCCTACGTATAATTGCTGTAAACTCAGCTACCGAAAATTTCAGCAAGATGCACCGCATGTGTAAAAAGTTATTCAAGAAAAACATCAGGGGGGCTGTAGGGCGAGGGTTAAAGGTTATAAGTCAGTCATTTTTGAAGATATCGACTTTAAATTTGGTACACATATTCACCGCACACGTCTCGATACATATATTCTGGTTTTTGGATAATTCTGATTTGTTCTTGAAGACTTTGTTAAAACAATGTATTTTGATTTCTCAAAATTTTGAATGAAAAAAACTCAAAAATCCGAGGTATCAGTTGGATAGCCGGGTCTATTGTCAGTTATTTGATTTGATTTAGACAATTGAGTTTATATTAAACATCGTAACTTTGACAGCGTTTTCCGAAAACCATTATTTTGCAACAAAACCTGAAGAACATGACGTCACTCTGACGTCATTCTCGGTTGACCTATCATAAGCTCATCTTTTTTCCTTTTTCTAACATGTGTATAAATGATGTGAGAGAAGGTACTGCAAGTTTGGTGACGATACCTGAATCCGTGTAGGAGGGATTGTAAAATAACGGGAGGTGGGCAAAAAATAGCCCCCCCTCCAAGTATCTCGCAGGTTAACGTAATTGCTTTGACACATAGCTTGTCAATATTTTGTACAGTGTATTTTCCCAATGCATTACTGTTTTTAAATGGTATAAAATCAACGCGGATCGTTCGGATATTTTATTTAAAAATTGGCGGTTATATTAAAGGTACCAACCGTTTTTTGTATATTTTGCGTATTTGTTTGCCTTAACTAAATACAAACTTAACTACATTCAGATGTGACACTTATCATGACAACATAAGTTAGGGACATTTTATCGCCGTTATGCTATTAAATAGTAAGGCGCCGTAGTTGGCGTTGAACAAGCGAGCGCGAAGGAAATGTATGGGGAATTTCAACTCGATCGGACAAGGAGTTTCTGAGATACAAAAAAGGATGCACACGTGCGTACGTGCAGAGGCACCCACCTTTGACTTGTGGGAAAGTGGCAGCGGAGAATTCCCTAACCACACACCAAATTTGAACACAATCCGCTTAGCCGTTCCAGAGATATAGAATATGGGTGTGCACGTGCGCACGAGAAAAGCCACCCCACCCCTGACTTGTGGAAAATCGGCGGCTGAGAGGTCCCTAACCACACACCAAATTTGAACACAATCCGCTCAGCCGTTTCTGAGATACAGAATAGGGGTGTTCACGTGCGCACGTGCAGAGGCACCCACCCCTGAGGCCCTGACTTGTGGGAAACTAGCGGATGAGAGGACCCTAACCACTTACCAAATTTGAACACAATTGGCTCAGCCGTTCCTGAGATATAGAATAGGGATGCGCACGTGCGCACGTGCAAAGTTACCCACCCCTGAGTTGTGTGAAAGTGGCGGCTGAGGGGTCCCTAACCACACACGAAATTTGCACATACTGTAGCGTTGGGGAATGACAGGGGGTCATAGGGGTAGGGAGAGTGGGAGGGTATGATAGGGAACAAGGAGCTGGGCCGGGTTCCGCTCCACTCTTGCGTGTGGAGGAGGGGTACGTTGTAGAGTGGGATAGCAGTGCAGGGATACATTGTAGGGTGAGGGGAATGGAGAAGAAGGTAGAAGGAGGGATAGGGGTAAAGGAGGGTAGGGAAAAGAAAGAAGAGGGAGTTTAAAGGGAAAAGAGAGAAATCCTCTCCTCCGGCTGTAGTGGGAAGACTGCTGAGAAGAGATATGGGAGAGAGAAGAGTCCATCCACTCCACCGGCTGTCCTGAGAAGCTGCTGATCCCTCTTGCCCTCTTCGTCAGCTCGACCTTCGGTGACCTGCCGTGACCTGCAGTGACCTGCAGTGACCTGCAGTGACCTACATTGACCTGCAGTGACCTACAGTGACCTGCAGTGACCTGCAGTGGCATGCAGTGACCTGCAGTGACCTGTCCGGCTCGTAGGTCCGCTAGAAGTGATGAGAGATGTAGAAGCTGATGTAGAGATGTGGATGTAGCATAGCGTAGATGTAGACAGACAGATGTATGTATAGCGTAGCGTAGCAAGATCCCCTTCCGCGTACAAAACATCTGATGGTGGTAGATGCATTTAATTTTTGAGAGGCTGGTCATCCTGGTCCATCATATAGGCTGGTTCACCGACATGCCATTTCACTTTTTTTTCTCTCATATTTTCGATTCATCAGGTACCTTGTTATTGAATAAACTTCTGATAACCATGTTAGGTCCCTTTCTTTCAACCTCGGTTTTAAACACAACAATAGATATGGACTGCGACAGGGACGAAGAACCATAAACACTGCCATCGTCTGCCTGTAAATCCTGCCTGTAAGTGCATAGTTAACCGTCGCGATAGTGATGTAGCTGTGTAGCCTATGTATGTCGAGTTTGAGCGGCGCGCGCAGTCGCCGACAGTACATTTGAACTCATATACTACATTGTTGGCTTTCAGAAGGAAGCTGTCTTTGGATAAGCTGTTGTTCATGATGAGGTCTAAAGTCCTTGGACTTTTATAATAGACTATCAGCTTGATATTGTTCTGGGGGTCAGTTGGGATACAGTTTCTGGCTAGAATGTCACTTACAGCAGATTTTTCGTCGGCCTTATAGGCTGTGAACATTCTGTTTCTGTAGTAGAGTTTGATGTCAGCGGTCGATTTTGCTCCACCACCCTCTGTTGATGATTGAAAGTGTTTATGGAGCTGTTTTTTATCTGGTTACCAATTTCAGTTAGGCTGAAGTTGTTGCTGACTAGGATGTTTCTGATCCTATTGAATTACTGGTGTACTAGGTCCCAGGCTGTACAGTGTGTCAGTGCCCGGTGTATATATGCACGAATTACACTTTCTTTGTATTTATCTGGGCTCTCGCTCAGGCCGTTAAAGGGATTATACGGGTTTTTCCCAGAATAATTGAGTTAGATAGTAAAACGTACTTATAAAGGTGGTAGAAGTCCCACGGTAGCCACATTTTTATGGAAATGACCTCTTCTGCACGTAAGGGCATTCCAAAGTGCGCGGTGATGCCACCGCGTATTTTCTGCAGGACCGGCTGAGGCAGAGCCAGTCATCTCTTTTATGCTAATAAAAACACCTCACGTATGGCATATTTCCGGTAAAATAAGCAATATTTGAAAGAAAATAAACTTGTTTTGTTCCAACGACAGCAGCAGTTACCTAGTTTTCCCATAAAATTATATATTTTTCATGAATTTTCATGCCAAAAAATTAATATGCCACTACCAAATTATCAACGCTGAGAAAAGCCAGACTGGCCAGAGAAAAGAAAACCACAAAAACACAAAACCTCAACGAACAGTGTGTAGTAATACAAAGTCCCGTCAGTTTTGAATTGCATAATAATTTTGTGATCCAGTGTAGGACTTGCACAGAATTCAAAACTCTCAAATTGATCTTAAGATAAAAGTGGTGGACAGTAGTGCCGATCAAGTACTCGTTATCTGATGCTAGTCTCGAAAAACGCCCAAGTTTTAACGCTGATAATTTCTGAAATAATGGACTAAATGAGCATCGAGGTCCCTGTTATATGTCTTAAACGTGTTTAAAGCTCATACAACTGCAAAAGAGTGCATTTACTTTCAGGACGGAAACCCGTATAATCCCTTTAAGACATCTACCAATATTTGTGGGTTTCCTGTAAACCGAGGTAACGATTGTTTTATTTGAAGCATCAACTGTTACATCTAGAAATGGAATTCGGTAGTTTACTGACATTTCGAACGTGAATTTGATAATTGATTTGTCTTCAAGTTCGGATTTGAGGCACATGAGTTGTTCCTCGTCAACAATATTAACAAATATGTCATCGGTGTACCGGCAGTACGTGAAAGGTTTCTTCTAGGCTTTCTAAGGTCAGTGTTTCTATCTGTGCCATATACGTTTCCGTAAATGACACCCCAAGGGAAACCCATTGCCACCCCATCGATCTGTCGGCAAAGTTTGCCCTCTGGGTGCAAGTCTGGGTGCAAAAGGAAGGAGTGTCTTTTGTGCATATCTCAAAGAGACGTTTGAGTTAGCTCTTGCTCTAGGTACATTTGGCGCCGGGATAGACGCATGAGAGTACACGTTCTCAAGAAGAATATCAATCATCTGATCGACAGGGACATTCGTAAAGAGTGAAGATGCGTCAAGAGATGCCAGGGTGCCATGCCTCTCCCGTACTCTTGAGTATTTCTATGAATTCTTCAGACGATCTCAGGGAATAAGTTTTCGGTATGCAAGGTGAAATAATAGAGTTCAGCTGTATAGCTATATTGTAAGCTGGCGTGGGAATCTATGCAAAATTATTGGTCTAATAGGGATACATTCTTTGGGTGTCTGGGTTTCCATAAAAGTAACCTGAGTTAATCTCATCTCTCAGTTTCTGGAATATTATGCCACCGTTCTCTGCGTTAGCGACATCGATTACGTCATTCAGGATGATTGTATATTAGAACAAGTTTTATATCACATTCTTCTAGAACATTCAAACAATAATTCGAATAGATTGAAACTGTGATGTATAGCTTTTCTTGCGTGTGTGCATTATTTCATCTTGTGTATATGGTGCTGATGAAGTCTTTTATGACGAAACGCGTCCACCTATTTGTTTGCTTTCCTGCGTCATATATGCCATAATTGTCTGTATATGAATACATTTGTCAGACATGAACGGAACAACAACAAGCAACACAGAGATGAAGGAATACTACACCAAGAAGAAGCTAGCAAGCAGTTTTAATCGTCTCAAATTCCTCAATGATTGTATATTAGAACAAGTTTTATATCACATTCTTCTAGTCTTCTAGAACATTTAAATAATAATTCGAATAGATTGAAACTGTGATGTATAGCTTTTCTTGAGTGTGTGCATTATTTCATCTTCTGTATATGGTGCTGATGAAGTCATTTATGACGAAACGCGTCCGCCTATGTAAAGACATAAAGACATAAAGACATAAAAGAAAAGTGCAACAAAGAGCCTCTTGGGCCCATCCGAGGTTGCACCCCACCCCCCCCCCCCCTCCACCAGTCTCGCCCCTTCAAATCACCTTACTCTACCTGCATAAAAGAAGGCTAATCCCACGAGTATTTATGAACTAATCCCTTCTCTGTAAAGTATTTATCTAATCTAATTTTGAAGGAAGCAAGTGTCACTGCATCAGCGACATCCCCTGGTAGCATATTCCAATGTCCTACAACCCTTCTACTGAAAAATGACTGTCGTAGCCTAGTCCTACTTTGTTTCATAATGAGTTTATGCTGATGACCTCTACCTCGATTTCCCCTATTGAACTCAAACATACCCTTTAAATATCCAGAATGCTGACTATTTACAAATTTGAAGACTTCAATTAGATCTCCTCTTAGCCTTCTATATCTAAGTGAAAACATACCCAATTTTTTAATCTATCTTCATAAGGTAAACTACCAAGACAATTAACCATTTTTGTTGCCCTTTTTTGAACACTTTCTAACAACCAGCAATCTTTCTCATATGTTGGAGACCAGGCTTGTACACAATACTCCAAATGTGGTCTAACGTATGCACAATACAGTTTTGTTATTACCTTTTCACTCTTGTAGGAAACATTTCTGTTAATGGCCCCTAGCATTCTAAGTGCCTTTTTTTCTAGCTTCTTCAACCTGGTCTGACGCTGATAGTCTATTGTTTACCACGACACCCAAATCTCTTTCCTTTTCAATCTGCTCCATTTTCTGCCCACCCATTTCATACCTATGTTTACTGCTAACCCGTCCAGCGTGCATAATCTTACATTTACTCAAATTGAATTTCATCTGCCATGCTTCAGACCACTCAACTAGCTTGTCCAGATCTGATCGAAAAACATCCTGATCATTTTTTCCTCTAATAATCCTGACAACTTTTAGATCGTCTGCAAATTTCAAGACTTTGCTGTCTATACTGTTCTCAATTGCATTCACAAATATTATAAAAAGCAATGGGCCCAGGACTGAGCCCTGTGGAACCCCACTGACAACCTCCTTCCATTGTGATTGGCACCCATTCAATATAACCCTTTGCTGGCGTCCTGAAAGCCACGTTTCTATCCAATCCAGATTCTTGCCCCTGATCCCATGCATTTTAAGTTGCAACCCCAGTCTTGTATGGGGGACTTTGTCAAATGCTTTACTGAAATCAAGAAAAGCTACATCTAGCTGTTTACCCTGATCAAAGCTATCTGTTGCAACATCCAAAAACTCCAGAAGATTAGTTAAACAAGAACGGCCCTTCCTAAAGCCATGCTGTGTATCCTTGATGAGTTCATTTTGCTCCAAGAATTCAACAATCTTATCTTTGATGATTGATTCAAGCACCTTGCAGACTAATGAGGTCAGACTAACCGGTCTATAGTTTTCCTCTTTACTTCTATCTCCCTTTTTATGAATAGGAACAACATTTGCTCTTTTCCAATCAAGTGGAATTTTACTATCTGCGAGTGATTTAGAAAATATTATGGCTAATGGAACCGACAACTCCCTTTCAGATTCTCTTAAAAGTCTAGCATGGATTTCATCAGGTCCTTCTGCCTTGTTAGGCCTTACTTTCTTTAGATATTCTAGAACAAGTTCACTACTTATGCCACCTAGCTCTCCTATAGTCTCCTCTGTCTCTAGCTCAGGCTGAAGTGCTGCAATACTACTCTGGTCCTCGATAGTAAAGACAGATTGAAACTGATCATTAAGCACTTCAACCATTTCACTGTCCTTGCTAACTAACACATCATCTACCTTAAATGGACCTATATTTTTGGAAACTGTACTGAACTTATAAAAACTGAAGAACTTCTTACTATCTGCATTACAATGTCTAGCTAAATCAAGTTCCTTTGCCCTTTTAGCTGCTCTGACCTTTTTCTTAACTGAATTTCTTGCATTCTGGTAGGCCTTCCGATTTATATCTAGTGAAGATCCCTTCAAAATGCCAAATGCACTTCTTTTAGCTTGTATAGCACTCCTTACTTCTGGGGTAAGCCAAACTGGTTTGCCCTTGGTTCTGTTACGTTTGTGCCTGAGGGGTATATGCCGATTTTGAATTTGGCTTAATCTAGCTTTGAAAACATTCCAGGCCCCATAGCTGAACATAAGTTCTGAACTGAGCTGTTCACAGACAGAGCTCTCGAGTACCACTCCTCGCTGGCTCCACAGCGAGGGAGGATGCCAGTCACAATGACTGGTTTCCTGGACTCCTTCAACCTCTGCAGCAGGCTCCGGTACTCCGCTACTATTCTCACACTCTGCCTAGGTCCTATGTCGTTCACCCCCACCTGTAGTATAACTGTCTCCGGGCTACTCCTACCAAGTTCTGCCTCAATGACAGGGCCCATATCAACTACTCTTGCCCCTGGTTTGACTATACATCTGTCCCTCTTCCCACAGAATGTTCGCCTTAAGGGCCTTACCCTTGAGTCCCCAACCACTAAATGCTGAATCTCTTCCCTGTCACTTTCAGCTGCTGACTCTAACGCACTGAACCTATTTGCTATTGTAACCTGCGGATGTTCCCTGGGGCTGTACTGCCTGACTCTACCCTGAACTTTTGTCCATCCCTCCTGATCCCCTTCCCTCTTCCTCCTCCAGATTCTGCTACCACCCTCCATTACCCAGCACCCCTCCTCATCTTTACTGTCTGTGGCCCTAGCATTACTTTCCACAATGTTGAGTCTCCAGAAACGTGACCCTCCAACACACTTCCAAACCCCAGCCGCACTATCCACCTTTGCCTTATCTTCCTCCCTTATGCCCCTATCATAACTACCACTGGTCCCTGATCCTGTAGGCTCCTTTTCTGACCCCCTAACCACGATCTGCGCATACGTTCCTTGGTCAGGAGCTACACCCTCCTGCGGCTCATCTCTACACCTACACTTACTTAACTGCGCCTCAAGCTCCGCTATCCTAGCCTGGAGGGCCTCTAGCTCTGCTACTTCGCCTGCATCCTAGTCATGCTCATTTGAATACACTAGTAACTTAGGTATATAACTTAGGTACTATGCACTTTTCAATACTTTACTAACTTAACTTAACTCTTTTTTTTTTCTTCTTCTTCTTCTAAACCTTAACTAGATCTAAGTAAAGCTAGTGACACAAATCAGCTATGAGTGCACCTAATACTAGACTAAATATCTAATCCTTAAATAAACTGAATACTAAATACACCTTAATTATCCCTAATTTTCTAAAAATATCTACTTATCCAACCCTGCAACTAATAACACAAAAATAAGACTAAGACAATTTTGGCGCACACAAGCTAGAATGAAACGTCCTTTAAAAAGCAAGTAAGAGGTAACAGCTAACTATGAATGCTTAAAAATAATACCTAAACGATCCACAAAACTAAATATCTAATCCTTATATCTAAATATAATGTGGTTCCTCAAAAAATACACAAAACAACAGAGCTATCCAACAGCTACTTAGCTTGTCTGATTGTATTGGCACTGTGTTTACTTTCCTGTGTCATGTATGCCATAATTGTCTGTATATGAATATATACACATATATTACATAGCGTTTAATGATGGTACGTTTAAATGATGGTAAAGACGTCACGAATGTCCCGAGACAGGGTGTTGTACCGCTACACCGTACTATATAAAAAGCGACACTTGCCGGTTGTAGTTCTCACGCGCGGGAGGGCCAAATCAGCGTACTGGCGGGTGCTTCTGGAACGAAGTTCAGAATTGGCCGAAAGCTGGGAAGCTGGGAAATTTTGTGAAGAAGGTGGAGAGATTGAAGTTCGTACAGTTGCCGGGTGGTGAGCCAGCCCAGTGCATCTCGCACGTCCGATATGTGGTCGAATTTACGTCGGCCAGAGACAGCGCGCAAACCAAAATTGACTACCTTAAAACCAACCCAAGAGACGTTTTATTAGTGGATCGCCGGCCTAAACGCGAACATTTTGAGCATCCATGTGACGACGGTGGTCGTTGGATCCGATTCAGTGGCTGTTAGTCGTATTCTACTGGTCCATATTGGACTGGCAACAAGCGGCATGATTCAAAAATTTACCAGTCTCTATCGAGCAGGAAGCATTGTGTATTTGAGCATAGGTACGTAAGCCGTTTTTTTTCTGGGAAATACGCACTGTCTCATTAAAGGGATTATACGGGTTTCCGTCCTGAAAGGAAATGCACTCTTTTGCAGTTGTATGAGCTTTAAACACGTTTATGACATATAACAGGGACCACAATGCTCATTTAGTCCATTATTTCAGCAATTATCAGCATTAAAACTTTGGCGTTTTTCGAGATTTGTATCAGATAAAGAGTACTTGATCGGCATTACTGTCCACCACATTTATCATCTTAGAATCTGCAGCAATCAATTTTAGAGTTTTGAATTATCTGCAAGTCCTAGACTAGATCACACAATGATTATGCAGTTCAAAACTTACTGGACGCTTTATTACTACACACTGTTCGTTCGGGTTTTGTGGTTTTCTTATCCCTGGCCTTTAGCGTTGATAATTTGGTGGTGGCGTATCGGCATGAAAAATCATGAAAAATATCGAATTTTATGGGAAAAACTAGGAACAGGTGTTGTTGGAACAAAACAAGTTTATTTTTCAAATATTGCTTATTAATTTCCTGAAATTTCCTGAAAAATGTGGCTAGCGTGGGACTTCTACCACCTTTATAAGTACGTTTTACTATGCAACTAATTTATTCTGGGAAAAAAACCGTATACTCCCTTTAAATAGCGCAAAAATGATTGGTGTGTGTTTGACATTGTTATATAATGTCGATGCACTTCTGTTCAAACAGCTTACTGATCGATCGTGATAACCTGTTGTCAGATTTTCTGTCTTAGTCTTTGTAACAAATTGTCATGCACCTGTTACGGCTTCAATGAACCACATTTTGCAATATTTGTTTTACTTCGGGTCACTTCAGGTCAGGTCACCAGGTTACATTAAGTGACCCAATCTTCGTAAAAAATAACAGTCGTGCACAGGCAACAGTGTTTGTCCGAGCAGTTTTAAATCAGATAATTTAATTAGGCTTAACCCTCGCCAGTGCAGGGGGTTGATGCCACCCCCTCGGTTTTCGGGAATAACTCGCGTAAATATCAACCGATTACGATGAAACTTTCAGTTCCGTACTGGTGAACAATTTGACACATATTCTGCAATTTCTAAAGTTGTAGGTTACATGATCCGTGACTTTTGACCTGTTTTCAAGGTCATGTCAGGCGCAACTGGCGTCCCTTAGTATTAATCCTTGTAACGTGTGCAGTTTCATAGTGTTTGTCGTTCAGGATCATATGCACAGGTGTTTCCAGGTGACAGTTGTGGTTTCCACTGAGATTGTGACCTCCATTGACCTTTTCAGAGTCCAGCCGAGGTCACTTACATCCGATGACCTCATATTACTTTTTTTGGCTTCTAGGACATTTGTGACGCTTATTTCAAATATGAGATCCATTTTACATAATTATATGTTCCACTGGGGTCATCACTGGGGTAAAGATCAACCGAAGTCACCGACCTCAAATTATCTGACATGACCTGACATGACCTTTTTGGAATTTGGCAGTTTCTATGACATTTTGTGACGCTGATTTCGAATTTGGCATCCATTTAGCATAATTATATGCTCATTCGCGATTCTAGCTCGATTACATTTAAATTGATACGGATTTACCATTTGGTTGAATTTTGGGTCATTGCCATGACTTCAGAGGTCATCTAATGACCTAGGACCTTAAAATCGGATATCAATGGTTTACTCTCTTCACAAGCAACACGCTCTTTTTTAATCGAAGCTCTAGCCGTTTTTTTTAATATCTTTGAAAAAATATTTTGTGGGGATTTTTCCCAAAAAAATCAGTTTTTAATGTAGGTGTCCTAAACCCAAAATCATGAAAATCTGAGATCGCCATTTGAAAGAGAATGCCATTTTGTATCTTTGGTGAAATGCGTTTGCAATTTGCTTTAAAACTCCATTTTCTATGATTTTTCAAATATTTCTATTTTTACCAACATGACGTCATCAAAATGTCATTATTTCCCAATTTTCTCAACAAATTTCAAGGACATGTTTACAGCCTACGTATAATTGCTGTAAACTCAGCTACCGAAAATTTCAGCAAGATGCACCGCATGTGTAAAAAGTTATTCAAGAAAACATCAGGGGGGCTGTAGGGCGAGGGTTAAAGGTTAGTCAGTCATTTTTGAAGATATCGACTTTAAATTTGGTACACATATTCACCGCACACGTCTCGATACATATATTCTGGTTTTTGGATAATTCTGATTTGTTCTTGAAGACTTTGTTAAAAAAATGTATTTTGATTTCTCAAAATTTTGAATGAAAAAAACTCAAAAATCCGAGGTATCAGATGGATAGCCATGATAGATAGCCAGATGGTCTATTGTCAGTTATTTGATTTGATTTAGACAATTGAGTTTATTTTAAACATCGTAACTTTGACAGCGTTTTCCGAAAACCATTATTTTGCAACAAAACCCGAAGAACATGACGTCACTCTGACGTCATTCTCGGTTGACCTATCATAAGCTCATCTTTTTCCTTTTTCTAACATGTGTACAATTGATGTGAGAGAAGGTACTGCAAGTTTGGTTACGATACCTGTGTCCGTTTAGGAGGGATTGTAAAATAACGGGAGGTGGGCAAAAAATAGCCCCCCCCCCCCTCCAAGTATCTCGCAGGTTAACGTAATTGCTTTGACACATAGCTTGTCAATATCTTGTACAGTGTATTTTCCCAATGCATTACTGTTTTTAAATGGTATAAAATCAACGCGGATCGTTCGGATATTTTATTTAAAAATTGGCTGTATTAGATATTAAAGGTACCAACTGTTTTTTTTATATTTTACGTATTTGTTTGCCTTAACTAAATACAAACTTAACTACATTCAGATGTGACACTTATCATGACAACATAAGTTAGGGACATTTTATCGCCGTTATGCTATTAACCAGTAAGGCGCCGTAGTTGGCGTTGAACAAGCGAGCGCGAAGGAAATGTATGGGGAATTTCAACTCGATCGGGCAAGGAGTTTCTGAGATACAAAAAAGGATGCGCACGTGCGCACGTGCAGAGGCACCCACCTTTGACTTGTGGGAAAGTGGCAGCTGAGAATTCCCTAACTACACACCAAATTTGAACACAATCCGCTTAGCCGTTCCAGAGATATAGAATATGGGTGTGCACGTGCGCACGAGAAGAGCCACCCCACCCCTGACTTGTGGAAAATCGGCGGCTGAGAGGTCCCTAACCACACACCAAATTTGAACACAATCCGCTCAGCCGTTCCTGAGATACAGAATAGGGGTGTTCACGTGCGCATGTGCAGAGGCACCCACCCCTGAGGCCCTGACTTGTGGGAAACTAGCGGATGAGAGGACCCTAACCACTTACCAAATTTGAACACAATTGGCTCAGCCGTTCCTGAGATATAGCATAGGGATGCACAACGTGCGCACGCGCAAAGTTACCCCACCCCTGAGTTGTGTGAAAGTGGCGGCTGAGGGGTCCCTAACCACACACGAAATTTGCACATACTGTAGCGTTGGGGAATGACAGGGGGTGATAGGGGTAGGGAGAGTGGGAGGGTATGATAGGGAACAAGGAGCTGGGCCGGGTTCCGCTCCACTCTTGCGTGTGGAGGAGGGGTACGTTGTAGAGTGGGATGGCAGTGGAGGGATACATTGTAGGGTGAGGGGAATGGAGAAGAAGGTAGAAGGAGGGATAGGGGTAAAGGAGGGTAGGGAAAAGAAAGAAGAGGGGGTTTAACACGCGCCCTGGGGGGGGGGGCGAAATCCGCCCACCCCTCCGGTTTTTCGAGGATAGCGCAAAAACGGCGGCGCGCAGCGCCACCGTTTTTTGTATACCTGTTTAGAAATGAACTTCCCGTATTATGTAAAATTCTTGGCCTCAGGTCATCTCAGGTCAGGTCACCAGACCAGGTCACGTGATGACCTCAACTCCAAAACGTTTGCAGTAGTACCACAGCCACAGTTTTACGCCGATCGGTTTCAATATTGCAGGATTTCATAAGGTCATAGATACCAACAATTAATTTATCTCGGATTTATAATATCGGTGACCTAAGGTCAGGTCAATTTTGTGACCGCCAACACGGTTTTATCAATAACTATCGACATAATGAAGATAGAGAAGAGAAAACGGTGCCAATATGTTTGTCTCGTCGAGACACGTCGCTCAATATGCAACATGACCAACTTGGGTCACCACTTGACCTTGACCTGAGGTAAAATTTCTCAGTTGACCTAACCCGGTCACCATGAATATGATTCGAAGCGCCTTGACAAGACACACGCGATGGCCTAAACATTATTGCTTTATCTTTATTAGATAAAAGGTTATTTGGGGAAAACAGTTTTGAAAACAAAATCACCTTTTTGACATTCGATGACCTCTGGAGCCTAAACTATTGACCTGAGCTCACATCTGAGGACACCTATGTCGATTGTATTTTTCAATGACTTTCGATTGCTTTTTCTGTTTGCTGCTAACTATCATAGTTCCCGAGATATTTGGGAGTGTTCGAACCGAAGTCTTGAAAACTTGAAAATCTGACCCTTGATGACCTCTGGTGACCTCAATATTGACCTGAAGAAAAAATTACGAAATACTTTCGAAAGAGCTTGTCTCGAGCTATCTAACGTCGTTTCCCGCTTGTCGCTACGTTGCGTGGTTTTCGAGATCATAGGGGGGGGGGGCGAAATCCGCCCCCCCCCCCTCCAGGGCGTGTAATTATCAGAGGCCCTCCAGGGCGCGTGTTAAAGGGAAAAGAGAAAAATCCTCTCCTCCGGCTGTAGTGGGAAGACTGCTGAGAAGAGATATGGGAGAGAGAAGAGTCCATCCACTCCACCGGCTGTCCTGAGAAGCTGCTGATCCCTCTTGCCCTCTTCGTCAGCTCGACCTTCGGTAACCTGCCGTGACCTGCAGTGACTTGCAGTGACCTGCAGTGACCTGCAGTGACCTACAATGACCTGCAGTGACCTGCAGTGACCTGCAGTGACATGCAGTGACCTGCAGTGACCTGTCCGGCTCGTAGGTCCGCTAGAAGTGATGAGCGATGTAGAAGCTGATGTAGAGATGTGGATGTAGCATAGCGTAGATGTAGACAGACAGATGTATGTATAGCATAGCGTAGCAAGATCCCCTTCCGCGTACAAAACATCTGATGGTGGTAGATGCATTTAATTTTTGAGAGACTGGTCATCCTGGTCCATCATATAGTCTGGTTCACCGACATGCCATTTCACTGCTCGAGGACGGGAGGGGCAGTGTCTCGCCCATGAGGGTGAGGACGGTACAACGGGAAAAGGGGGTAGGATTAGCGTCGTTTGTGACGCCCTGGTGACCATTGCCAACTTTCGTGATTAGGTATCTCTTTACAATCGTAAGTCGGGTCGTAAGTTAGGTCATCCGTTCAGTTACCCATCCCCTCGAACCCCTGCTCACCTCCAAAGCCAAAATCGCCCACTTTGTTTTACGCCCAGCGTCGCTAAGTTTTGCTTTCCTTCGAGTGATGATCCGTACGGCTGTCCAGGCAAAGTTCGGACTACTCCTACTGGCCTTAAACTAAGATTTATCCGTCGTCATCCGCACTGCCACTTTCCCAGCTACAGACATTCCGCTTTCATTCGCCCCATAATTATTTGTCCGTCCCCCAAAAATTCCCTCCCAGTAGTGACGGATGCCAGCTGGATGAGTGACTCCCAGGTAGGATAAATGTCCTCATCAATACGAAATCCTACTAGCGCTCCGCTGAACGACAGCATTGCTGCGTGGGCTGCCCAGAATATATGCACTTAATGTAATCCGTCCAGTTGCTACTTTAAAAGGGAGCTAGTTTATCCATAGGACTTATATGAAACACCGACTACGCTTTACTGCCCGTCTTAACCTCTCTGTCCGGGAGAGGCTCCTATACCTACTGTCCGGGCCTCCGACCTGGGCTCCGCCGGACCTGGGTCCTCTATCCGGGCCCACCACCTTGGACTCCTCCGGACCTATGACCTCCATCCGGGCCACAACCTGGGGCTCCGCCAGACCAACTTTCTGAGTTAACATCGACCGGCATCGACGGCGAGCTACGCGGATGTCCTTGCCTATATACTGACTGCGGTTGCCCGGGGATTTCTTTAGGAGATCTCCCCGTTTAACCGTGAGTGACTTCTGAGGCACGTCTGGCCTCCTCCTCCCTCTTATCCTTCCTCCCTCGCCCTCCTGTCTCTGCGCCAACCTATCATCCTATGGCATTTGGCACCCGCAGTCTCGGACTTAACTACTTGGAACCTCCCTGTGATATGCGGCCAGCCGATATCACTCGGTCTGGGCATAATTTTCCACGAGCGCTTTCATTTACATGTTTCGCCACGCTGATATATTTTCGATACAAGGATCGGGCACACAAGCCGTCATGCCTCTCCTCCAAGCTCCGATACTATTTAATCTCTGTCCTGTCCTGTCCTGACCCACTGTTGCAGGGATCACACCTCCCTGTCCTGTCCTGTCCCACTGTTGCAGGGATCAAACCTCCCAGCACTGTCCTGGCCCACTGTTGCAGGGATCACACCTCCCTGGCCTTTCCTGGCCCACTGTTGCAGGGATCAAACCTCCCAGCACTGTCCTGACCCATTGTTGCAGGGATCAAACCTCCCAGCACTGTCCTGGCCCACTGTTGCAGGGATCACACCTCCCTGGCCTTTCCTGGCCCACTGTTGCAGGGATCACACCTCCCTGTCCTGTCCTGACCACTGTTGCAGGAATGACACCTCCCTGTCCTGTCCATGTCCTGTCCTGTCCCACCGTTGCAGGGATCACATATCCATGTCCTGTCCTGTCCCATTGTTCAGGAATCACACATCCCTGTCCTGTCCATGTCCTTCTAGCTATCCTATTACGAAATCAATCTCAGCGACGTTTCTCCAACTATGACTGGGTACTAACCGCTTTACTAGTTCTCTATCGGGGACGTAAATTATATGGCCCTTAGGTAATTTCCTACATGGGAAACGTTGTCCAAAAAGAATCGCAACCAGAGATAACGTGCATATATCACAAATTACACATTTCAATAAGCATCAGCTAGTAATCTCCTAAATATCACTTTTAAACTTCAATATAATCGGCAGTGCACCATCGTCAGAATAGATTCAAATAATTTAACGCTGTTTATAGTTGGCTAATAATAAGGCTTAAGTTACCACTTGGACTGTCAATATACAGGACATCTAACATTACAGTTGTACCATGACGTTAACATGGGGAAGGCGTCGGCTGTAATGTCGTAAATCGCGAGCTGCTGGCTGAAGGTGTATTTTTAACAGACGGTTAGGAGACGCACAATATTAAGAAAGTTAATTTGACTTATACTTATCATCCACTGACTCGCAAGTATACGTCTGTTGCAGGTTTCTGCGCCCTTAGAACCTTTCACGGGCTGAACTAGTTATGGTTTGATCGATAATACCAAATAAGGTAATATAGACAGGGATTTAACGTTAACCACTCCGGATCAGCGGCACGAGTTTATCAGCGACAGAAACGAGGTCGCAGTGACAGCTAATTAATTGCATTTCTCATACATACACCGCCCTTAACCAATCGTCGAAGGAAGCGATGCTGGACCAATAGCTAATAGCGCATCGCCGATTATACATACGTAATCTTAGACAGAAATCCCTTGGCGGTAACATACCAGTCTCCGATTTGTGTTGTCCCGCTCAACATAGAGCACACCTCTAAGCGACAGAATGAACCGATACTTTATAACCAATCGATGCCGTCTCAGTGATATGGTCCTTACATTTGTTATCCTTACCTGCCAAGCTAGAATGACGAGTCTCTACCCAACCTCACTAATACTTTGTCTGGTAGTTGGGTTACCTGGCGTTTTAACCGTGCAGCGAAAGTTACCATTCCGTGATTCGAAATCGTTTAAAACTCTGATACATAACGTTAAATTTACTGAAGCGGAAACGTACTTAATCATTAAACTCTGGCTTCTGGCTAAGTATTGCGAGCAAGACCAGAACAAATTAATCAAAACATTAGAACAACAATCGAAACATATCCTACTTGTCTGCGGCTATACTGGCTTGATTCCTGTCTTACCTCATACTGTACCGCATCGCTGCGTACATTTCCTTCCTTCAACGACCCTCTCGACTCCATCATGTCTCCTTTCCCCCGTAAAATGTTACACAAATTTACAATGTTTATTTTAACTCAGCAACTAAACAAACGGTGGCGCAGTAAATAATCGTTTTGGTACGTCCCAATCAATTTACATGTTCAACCAATGATTCCTTTGAATCTCCGCCTAATATCACCAAAACCAGCACAGAACCGAATAATTGACTCGCTCAATCTCTAGTTTAAAATACTAACTAAAACCGCTCGTATTTACATGCGCCAATGCGCTAGGGCTTACGCCATGACCTCCTGCAACGCAGCGTGCTGGATTTCAAAGTACTACGGTCGCCTGGCATCACACCTCTAGTACAGCATCGGCTACACATACATTTTTCCTGCCTTCCTAGGTCAAAAGTAGCGAGTCTGGACAGATGACCCAAATTACGTAAAATATCCCACCTAGTCCCTTATTGTTAAAATTTTGTAGTCACTGGACCTGGGCAGAATTTCGGGTAGGATCGGAGAGGATGAGCAGCTTCGTGACTTACTGTGATCTGCCGCCGTCGGCTCAGTTCTTGCCGTCTTCCTCTCTCTGCGGCTGTCACCTCTGCTGTCTGCTGTCTTGTCTCCGCTGTCAACCCTGCCACGGCGGACGGCTGCCGCCGCTGCGCCGCGGGCAGCGCGCGTGCTGAGGTCCCGAAGTCGACTCCTGTGGCCCGTGCGTCCGCTGCTGTCCGCTCCCCTCTGTGCGACGTTGCCTCTTTTTATATTCCGACCCGGCGGTGTCTTGCTCTGGGTGTGGCACACCCCCGTCTTCTGATTGGCCGTTTCTTGCCGTCGACAATTTTGCACTTCTAGTGTATAGAGCTTCTTCAAACTTCTTAATGACCTTTCTTACTTAATTTTGTTCATAATATAATTGCTTCAAGTAGTGCATATTTCTTCCACTTTCTTGTTTGCTTGCTACCTATGGCCACGCCCTTTGCTTTGTTACT
>JAXIVJ010015838.1:0-30475 GCA_036785665.1 Chirona hameri
TGCCAGTTCCGCTCTCGGCCTCGACGGCGAGCCCGCAGGGAACGGATCAGGACCCCAGGTCGGGTCCAGCGTGCCGCACACCACTCACTCACTGAGAATGGCCCAGTTCTCGCTCTCGGCCTGGACGGCGAGCCGCAGGAACGGATCAGACCCCAGGTCGGGTCCAGCGTGCCACACACCACTCACCTCACTGAGAATGGCCCAGTTCTCGCTCTCGGCCTGGACGGCGAGCCGCAGCGAACGGATCAGACCCCAGGTCGGGTCCAGCGTGCCGCACACCACTCACCTCACTGAGGATGGCCCAGTTGTCGCTCTCGGCCTGGACGGCGAGCCGCAGCGAACGGATCAGACCCCAGGTCGGGTCCAGCGTGCCGCACACCACTCACCTCACTGAGAATGGCCCAGTTGTCGCTCTCGGCCCTGGACGGCGAGCCGCAGCGAACGGATCAGACCCCAGGTCGGGTCCAGCGTGCCGCACACCACTCACCTCACTGAGATGGCCCAGTTGTCGCTCTCGGCCTGGACGGCGAGCCGCAGCGAACGATCAGACCCCAGGTCGGGTCCAGCGTGCCGCACACCACTCACCTCACTGAGAATGGCCCAGTTGTCGCTCTCGGCCTGGACGGCGAGCCGCAGGGAACGGATCAGACCCCAGGTCGGGTCCAGCGTGCCGCGACACCACTCACCTCACTGAGAATGGCCCAGTTGTCGCTCTCGGCCTGGACGGCGAGCCGCAGGGAACGGATCAGACCCCAGGTCGGGTCCAGCGTGCCGCACACCACTCACCTCACTGAGAATGGCCCAGTTGCTCGCTCTCGGCCTGGACGGCGAGCCGCAGGGAACGGATCAGACCCCAGGTCGGGTCCAGCGTGCCGCACACCACTCACCTCACTGAGAATGGCCCAGTTGTCGCTCTCGGCCTGGACGGCGAGGCCGCAGGAACGGATCAGACCCCAGGTCGGGTCCAGCGTGCCGCACACCACTCACCTCACTGAGAATGGCCCAGTTGTCGCTCTCGGCCTGGACGGCGAGCCGCAGGGAACGGATCAGACCCCAGGTCGGGTCCAGCGTGCCGCACACCACTCACCTCACTGAGAATGGCCCAGTTGTCGCTCTCGGCCTGGACGGCGAGCCGCAGGGAACGGATCAGACCCCAGGTCGGGTCCAGCGTGCCGCACACCACTCACCTCACTGAGAATGGCCCAGTTGTCGCTCTCGGCCTGGACGGCGAGCCGCAGCGAACGGATCAGACCCCAGGTCGGGTCCAGCGTGCCGCACACCACTCACCTCACTGAGATGGCCCAGTTGTCGCTCTCGGCCTGGACGGCGAGCCGCAGGGAACGGATCAGACCCCAGGTCGGGTCCAGCGTGCCGCACACCACTCACCTCACTGAGAATGGCCCAGTTGTCGCTCTCGGCCTGGACGGCGAGCCGCAGCGAACGGATCAGACCCCAGGTCGGGTCCAGCGTGCCGCACACCACTCACCTCACTGAGAATGGCCCAGTTCTCGCTCTCGGCCTGGACGGCGAGCCGCAGGGAACGGATCAGACCCAGGTCGGGTCCAGCGTGCCGCACACCACTCACCTCACTGAGAATGGCCCAGTTGTCGCTCTCGGCCTGGACGGCGAGCCGCAGGAACGGATCAGACCCCAGGTCGGGTCCAGCGTGCCGCACACCACTCACCTCACTGAGAATGGCCCAGTTGTCGCTCTCGGCCTGGACGGCGAGCCGCAGCGAACGGATCAGACCCCAGGTCGGGTCCAGCGTGCCGCACACCACTCACCTCACTGAGAATGGCCCAGTTGTCGCTCTCGGCCTGGACGGCGAGCCGCAGCGAACGGATCAGACCCCAGGTCGGGTCCAGCGTGCCGCACACCACTCACCTCACTGAGAATGGCCCAGTCTCGCTCTCGGCCTGGACGGCGAGCCCGCAGCGAACGGATCAGACCCCAGGTCGGGTCCAGCGTGCCGCACACCACTCACCTCACTGAGAATGGCCCAGTTGTCGCTCTCGGCCTGGACGGCGAGCCGCAGCGAACGGATCAGACCCCAGGTCGGGTCCAGCGTGCCGCACACCACTCACCTCACTGAGATGGCCCAGTTGTCGCTCTCGGCCTGGACGGCGAGCCGCAGCGAACGGATCAGACCCCAGGTCGGGTCCAGCGTGCCGCACACCACTCACCTCACTGAGAATGGCCCAGTTGTCGCTCTCGGCCTGGACGGCGAGCCGCAGGGAACGGATCAGACCCCAGGTCGGGTCCAGCGTGCCGCACACCACTCACCTCACTGAGAATGGCCCCAGTTGTCGCTCTCGGCCTGGACGGCGAGCCGCAGCGAACGGATCAGACCCCAGGTCGGGTCCAGCGTGCCGCACACCACTCACCTCACTGAGAATGGCCCAGTTGTCGCTCTCGGCCTGGACGGCGAGCCGCAGGGAACGGATCAGACCCCAGGTCGGGTCCAGCGTGCCGCACACCACTCACCCTCACTGAGAATGGCCCAGTTGTCGCTCTCGGCCTGGACAGCGAGCCGCAGGGAACGGATCAGACCCCAGGTCGGGTCCAGCGTGCCGCACACCACTCACCTCACTGAGAATGGCCCAGTTCTCGCTCTCGGCCTGGACGGCGAGCCGCAGGGAACGGATCAGACCCCAGGTCGGGTCCAGCGTGCCGCACACCACTCACCTCACTGAGAATGGCCCAGTTGTCGCTCTCGGCCTGGACGGCGAGCCGCAGGGAACGGATCAGACCCCAGGTCGGGTCCAGCGTGCCGCACACCACTCACCTCACTGAGAATGGCCCAGTTGTCGCTCTCGGCCTGGACGGCGAGCCGCAGGGAACGGATCAGACCCCAGGTCGGGTCCAGCGTGCCGCACACCACTCACCTCACTGAGAATGGCCCAGTTGTCGCTCTCGGCCTGGACGGCGAGCCGCAGGGAACGGATCAGACCCCAGGTCGGGTCCAGCGTGCCGCACACCACTCACCTCACTGAGAATGGCCCAGTTGTCGCTCTCGGCCTGGACGGCGAGCCGCAGCGAACGGATCAGACCCCAGGTCGGGTCCAGCGTGCCGCACACCACTCACCTCACTGAGAATGGCCCAGTTGTCGCTCTCGGCCTGGACGGCGAGCCGCAGGGAACGGATCAGACCCCAGGTCGGGTCCAGCGCGCCGCACACCACTCACCTCACTGAGAATGGCCCAGTTTCTCGCTCTCGGCCTGGACGGCGAGCCGCAGGGAACGGATCAGACCCCAGGTCGGGTCCAGCGTGCCGCACACCACTCACCTCACTGAGAATGGCCCAGTTGTCGCTCTCGGCCTGGACGGCGAGCCGCAGGGAACGGATCAGACCCCAGGTCGGGTCCAGCGTGCCGCACACCACTCACCTCACTGAGAATGGCCCAGTTCTCGCTCTCGGCCTGGACGGCGAGCCGCAGGGAACGGATCAGACCCCAGGTCGGGTCCAGCGTGCCGCACACCACTCACCTCACTGAGAATGGCCCAGTTGTCGCTCTCGGCCTGGACGGCGAGCCGCAGGGAACGGATCAGACCCCAGGTCGGGTCCAGCGTGCCGCACACCACTCACCTCACTGAGAATGGCCCAGTTGTCGCTCTCGGCCTGGACGGCGAGCCGCAGGGAACGGATCAGACCCCAGGTCGGGTCCAGCGTGCCGCACACCACTCACCTCACTGAGAATGGCCCAGTTCTCGCTCTCGGCCTGGACGGCGAGCCGCAGGGAACGGATCAGACCCCAGGTCGGGTCCAGCGTGCCGCACACCACTCACCTCACTGAGAATGGCCCAGTTGTCGCTCTCGGCCTGGACGGCGAGCCGCAGGGAACGGATCAGACCCCAGGTCGGGTCCAGCGTGCCGCACACCACTCACCTCACTGAGAATGGCCCAGTTCTCGCTCTCGGCCTGGACGGCGAGCCGCAGGGAACGGATCAGACCCCAGGTCGGGTCCAGCGTGCCGCACACCACTCACCTCACTGAGAATGGCCCAGTTCTCGCTCTCGGCCTGGACGGCGAGCCGCAGGGAACGGATCAGACCCCAGGTCGGGTCCAGCGTGCCGCACACCACTCACCTCACTGAGAATGGCCCAGTTCTCGCTCTCGGCCTGGACGGCGAGCCGCAGGGAACGGATCAGACCCCAGGTCGGGTCCAGCGCGCCGCACACCACTCACCTCACTGAGAATGGCCCAGTTCTCGCTCTCGGCCTGGACGGCGAGCCGCAGGGAACGGATCAGACCCCAGGTCGGGTCCAGCGTGCCGCACACCACTCACCTCACTGAGAATGGCCCAGTTGTCGCTCTCGGCCTGGACGGCGAGCCGCAGGGAACGGATCAGACCCCCAGGTCGGGTCCAGCGTGCCGCACACCACTCACCTCACTGAGAATGGCCCAGTTGTCGCTCTCGGCCTGGACGGCGAGCCGCAGCGAACGGATCAGACCCCAGGTCGGGTCCAGCGTGCCGCACACCACTCACCTCACTGAGGATGGCCCAGTTGTCGCTCTCGGCCTGGACGGCGAGCCGCAGGGAACGGATCAGACCCCAGGTCGGGTCCAGCGTGCCGCACACCACTCACCTCACTGAGAATGGCCCCAGTTGTCGCTCTCGGCCTGGACGGCGAGCCGCAGGGAACGGATCAGACCCCAGGTCGGGTCCAGCGTGCCGCACACCACTCACCTCACTGAGAATGGCCCAGTTGTCGCTCTCGGCCTGGACGGCGAGCCGCAGCGAACGGATCAGACCCCAGGTCGGGTCCAGCGTGCCGCACACCACTCACCTCACTGAGAATGGCCAGTTCTCGCTCTCGGCCTGGACGGCGAGCCGCAGGGAACGGATCAGACCCCAGGTCGGGTCCAGCGTGCCGCACACCACTCACCTCACTGAGAATGGCCCAGTTGTCGCTCTCGGCCTGGACGGCGAGCCGCAGGGAACGGATCAGACCCAGGTCGGGTCCAGCGTGCCGCACACCACTCACCTCACTGAGAATGGCCCAGTTCTCGCTCTCGGCCTGGACGGCGAGCCGCAGCGGAACGGATCAGACCCCAGGTCGGGTCCAGCGTGCCGCACACCACTCACCTCACTGAGAATGGCCCAGTTGTCGCTCTCGGCCTGGACGGCGAGCCGCAGGGAACGGATCAGACCCCAGGTCGGGTCCAGCGTGCCGCACACCACTCACCTCACTGAGAATGGCCCAGTTGTCGCTCTCGGCCTGGACGGCGAGCCGCAGGAACGGATCAGACCCCAGGTCGGGTCCAGCGTGCCGCACACCACTCACCTCACTGAGAATGGCCCAGTTGTCGCTCTCGGCCTGGACGGCGAGCCGCAGCGAACGGATCAGACCCCAGGTCGGGTCCAGCGTGCCGCACACCACTCACCTCACTGAGGATGGCCCAGTTGTCGCTCTCGGCCTGGACGGCGAGCCGCAGCGAACGGATCAGACCCCAGGTCGGGTCCAGCGTGCCGCACACCACTCACCTCACTGAGAATGGCCCAGTTGTCGCTCTCGGCCTGGACGGCGAGCCGCAGGGAACGGATCAGACCCCCAGGTCGGGTCCAGCGTGCCGCACACCACTCACCTCACTGAGAATGGCCCAGTTGTCGCTCTCGGCCTGGACGGCGAGCCGCAGGGAACGGATCAGACCCCAGGTCGGGTCCAGCGTGCCGCACACCACTCACCTCACTGAGAATGGCCCAGTTGTCGCTCTCGGCCTGGACGGCGAGCCGCAGCGAACGGATCAGACCCCAGGTCGGGTCCAGCGTGCCGCACACCACTCACCTCACTGAGAATGGCCCAGTTGTCGCTCTCGGCCTGGACGGCGAGCCGC
This sequence comes from Chirona hameri, assembly GCA_036785665.1. Lineage (NCBI taxonomy): Eukaryota > Metazoa > Arthropoda > Thecostraca > Balanomorpha > Balanidae > Chirona > Chirona hameri. The sequence continues at coordinate 5,837 of JAXIVJ010015838.1, forward strand.
AGGGAACGGATCAGACCCCAGGTCGGGTCCAGCGTGCCGCACACCACTCACCTCACTGAGAATGGCCCAGTTCTCGCTCTCGGCCTGGACGGCGAGCCGCAGGGAACGGATCAGACCCCAGGTCGGGTCCAGCGTGCCGCACACCACTCACCTCACTGAGAATGGCCCAGTTGTCGCTCTCGGCCTGGACGGCGAGCCGCAGGGAACGGATCAGACCCCAGGTCGGGTCCAGCGTGCCGCACACCACTCACGTCACTGAGAATGGCCCAGTTGTCGCTCTCGGCCTGGACGGCGAGCTGCAGGAACGGATCAGACCCCAGGTCGGGTCCAGCGTGCCGCACACCACTCACCTCACTGAGAATGGCCCAGTTCTCGCTCTCGGCCTGGACGGCGAGCCGCAGGGAACGGATCAGACCCCAGGTCGGGTCCAGCGTGCCGCACACCACTCACCTCACTGAGATGGCCCAGTTGTCGCTCTCGGCCTGGACGGCGAGCCGCAGGGAACGGATCAGACCCCAGGTCGGGTCCAGCGTGCCGCACACCACTCACCCTCACTGAGAATGGCCCAGTTGTCGCTCTCGGCCTGGACGGCGAGCCGCAGGGAACGGATCAGACCCCAGGTCGGGTCCAGCGTGCCGCACACCACTCACCTCACTGAGAATGGCCCAGTTCTTGCTCTCGGCCTGGACGGCGAGCCGCAGGGAACGGATCAGACCCCAGGTCGGGTCCAGCGTGCCGCACACCACTCACCTCACTGAGAATGGCCCAGTTCTCGCTCTCGGCCTGGACGGCGAGCCGCAGGGAACGGATCAGACCCCAGGTCGGGTCCAGCGCGCCGCACACCACTCACCTCACTGAGAATGGCCCAGTTCTCGCTCTCGGCCTGGACGGCGAGCCGCAGGGAACGGATCAGACCCCAGGTCGGGTCCAGCGTGCCGCACACCACTCACCTCACTGAGAATGGCCCAGTTCTCGCTCTCGGCCTGGACGGCGAGCCGCAGGGAACGGATCAGACCCCAGGTCGGGTCCAGCGTGCCGCACACCACTCACCTCACTGAGAATGGCCCAGTTGTCGCTCTCGGCCTGGACGGCGAGCCGCAGGCGAACGGATCAGACCCCAGGTCGGGTCCAGCGTGCCGCACACCACTCACCTCACTGAGGATGGCCCAGTTGTCGCTCTCGGCCTGGACGGCGAGCCGCAGCGAACGGATCAGACCCCAGGTCGGGTCCAGCGTGCCGCACACCACTCACCTCACTGAGAATGGCCCAGTTGTCGCTCTCGGCCTGGACGGCGAGCCGCAGGGAACGGATCAGACCCCAGGTCGGGTCCAGCGTGCCGCACACCACTCACCTCACTGAGAATGGCCCAGTTGTCGCTCTCGGCCTGGACGGCGAGCCGCAGCGAACGGATCAGACCCCAGGTCGGGTCCAGCGTGCCGCACACCACTCACCTCACTGAGAATGGCCCAGTTGTCGCTCTCGGCCTGGACGGCGAGCCGCAGGGAACGGATCAGACCCCAGGTCGGGTCCAGCGTGCCGCACACCACTCACCTCACTGAGAATGGCCCAGTTGTCGCTCTCGGCCTGGACGGCGAGCCGCAGGGAACGGATCAGACCCAGGTCGGGTCCAGCGTGCCGCACACCACTCACCTCACTGAGAATGGCCCAGTTCTCGCTCTCGGCCTGGACGGCGAGCCGCAGGGAACGGATCAGACCCCAGGTCGGGTCCAGCGTGCCGCACACCACTCACCTCACTGAGAATGGCCCAGTTGTCGCTCTCGGCCTGGACGGCGAGCCGCAGGGAACGGATCAGACCCCAGGTCGGGTCCAGCGTGCCGCACACCACTCACCTCACTGAGAATGGCCCAGTTGTCGCTCTCGGCCTGGACGGCGAGCCGCAGGGAACGGATCAGACCCCAGGTCGGGTCCAGCGTGCCGCACACCACTCACCTCACTGAGAATGGCCCAGTTGTCGCTCTCGGCCTGGACGGCGAGCCGCAGCGAACGGATCAGACCCCAGGTCGGGTCCAGCGTGCCGCACACCACTCACCTCACTGAGGATGGCCCAGTTGTCGCTCTCGGCCTGGACGGCGAGCCGCAGCGAACGGATCAGACCCCAGGTCGGGTCCAGCGTGCCGCACACCACTCACCTCACTGAGAATGGCCCAGTTGTCGCTCTCGGCCTGGACGGCGAGCCGCAGGGAACGGATCAGACCCCAGGTCGGGTCCAGCGTGCCGCACACCACTCACCTCACTGAGAATGGCCCAGTTGTCGCTCTCGGCCTGGACGGCGAGCCGCAGGGAACGGATCAGACCCCAGGTCGGGTCCAGCGTGCCGCACACCACTCACCTCACTGAGAATGGCCCAGTTGTCGCTCTCGGCCTGGACGGCGAGCCGCAGCGAACGGATCAGACCCCAGGTCGGGTCCAGCGTGCCGCACACCACTCACCTCACTGAGAATGGCCCAGTTCTCGCTCTCGGCCTGGACGGCGAGCCGCAGGGAACGGATCAGACCCCAGGTCGGGTCCAGCGTGCCGCACACCACTCACCTCACTGAGAATGGCCCAGTTGTCGCTCTCGGCCTGGACGGCGAGCCGCAGCGAACGGATCAGACCCCAGGTCGGGTCCAGCGTGCCGCACACCACTCACCTCACTGAGAATGGCTCAGTTCTCGCTCTCGGCCTGGACGGCGAGCCGCAGGGAACGGATCAGACCCCAGGTCGGGTCCAGCGTGCCGCACACCACTCACCTCACTGAGAATGGCCCAGTTGTCGCTCTCGGCCTGGACGGCGAGCCGCAGGGAACGGATCAGACCCCAGGTCGGGTCCAGCGTGCCGCACACCACTCACCTCACTGAGAATGGCCCAGTTGTCGCTCTCGGCCTGGACGGCGAGCCGCAGCGAACGGATCAGACCCCAGGTCGGGTCCAGCGTGCCGCACACCACTCACCTCACTGAGAATGGCCCAGTTGTCGCCCTCGGCCTGGACGGCGAGCCGCAGCGAACGGATCAGACCCCAGGTCGGGTCCAGCGTGCCGCACACCACTCACCTCACTGAGAATGGCCCAGTTGTCGCTCTCGGCCTGGACGGCGAGCCGCAGGGAACGGATCAGACCCCAGGTCGGGTCCAGCGTGCCGCACACCACTCACCTCACTGAGAATGGCCCAGTTCTCGCTCTCGGCCTGGACGGCGAGCCGCAGGGAACGGATCAGACCCCAGGTCGGGTCCAGCGTGCCGCACACCACTCACCTCACTGAGAATGGCCCAGTTGTCGCTCTCGGCCTGGACGGCGAGCCGCCGGGAACGGATCAGACCCCAGGTCGGGTCCAGCGTGCCGCACACCACTCACCTCACTGAGAATGGCCCAGTTGTCGCTCTCGGCCTGGACGGCGAGCCGCAGGGAACGGATCAGACCCCAGGTCGGGTCCAGCGTGCCGCACACCACTCACCTCACTGAGAATGGCCCAGTTGTCGCTCTCGGCCTGGACGGCGAGCCGCAGCGAACGGATCAGACCCCAGGTCGGGTCCAGCGTGCCGCACACCACTCACCTCACTGAGAATGGCCCAGTTGTCGCTCTCGGCCTGGACGGCGAGCCGCAGGGAACGGATCAGACCCCAGGTCGGGTCCAGCGTGCCGCACACCACTCACCTCACTGAGAATGGCCCAGTTGTCGCTCTCGGCCTGGACGGCGAGCCGCAGGGAACGGATCAGACCCCAGGTCGGGTCCAGCGCGCCGCACACCACTCACCTCACTGAGGATGGCCCAGTTGTCGCTCTCGGCCTGGACGGCGAGCCGCAGGGAACGGATCAGACCCCAGGTCGGGTCCAGCGTGCCGCACACCACTCACCTCACTGAGAATGGCCCAGTTCTCGCTCTCGGCCTGGACGGCGAGCCGCAGGGAACGGATCAGACCCCAGGTCGGGTCCAGCGTGCCGCACACCACTCACCTCACTGAGAATGGCCCAGTTGTCGCTCTCGGCCTGGACGGCGAGCCGCAGGGAACGGATCAGACCCCAGGTCGGGTCCAGCGTGCCGCACACCACTCACCTCACTGAGAATGGTCCAGTTGTCGCTCTCGGCCTGGACGGCGAGCCGCAGGGAACGGATCAGACCCCAGGTCGGGTCCAGCGTGCCGCACACCACTCACCTCACTGAGAATGGCCCAGTTGTCGCTCTCGGCCTGGACGGCGAGCTGCAGGGAACGGATCAGACCCCAGGTCGGGTCCAGCGTGCCGCACACCACTCACCTCACTGAGAATGGCCCAGTTGTCGCTCTCGGCCTGGACGGCGAGCCGCAGCGAACGGATCAGACCCCAGGTCGGGTCCAGCGTGCCGCACACCACTCACCTCACTGAGAATGGCCCAGTTGTCGCTCTCGGCCTGGACGGCGAGCCGCAGGGAACGGATCAGACCCCAGGTCGGGTCCAGCGTGCTGCACACCACTCACCTCACTGAGAATGGCCCAGTTGTCGCTCTCGGCCTGGACGGCGAGCCGCAGCGAACGGATCAGACCCCAGGTCGGGTCCAGCGTGCCGCACACCACTCACCTCACTGAGAATGGCCCAGTTGTCGCTCTCGGCCTGGACGGCGAGCCGCAGGGAACGGATCAGACCCCAGGTCGGGTCCAGCGTGCCGCACACCACTCACCTCACTGAGAATGGCCCAGTTGTCGCTCTCGGCCTGGACGGCGAGCCGCAGGGAACGGATCAGACCCCAGGTCGGGTCCAGCGCGCCGCACACCACTCACCTCACTGAGGATGGCCCAGTTGTCGCTCTCGGCCTGGACGGCGAGCCGCAGGGAACGGATCAGACCCCAGGTCGGGTCCAGCGTGCCGCACACCACTCACCTCACTGAGAATGGCCCAGTTCTCGCTCTCGGCCTGGACGGCGAGCCGCAGGGAACGGATCAGACCCCAGGTCGGGTCCAGCGTGCCGCACACCACTCACCTCACTGAGAATGGCCCAGTTGTCGCTCTCGGCCTGGACGGCGAGCCGCAGCGAACGGATCAGACCCCAGGTCGGGTCCAGCGTGCCGCACACCACTCACCTCACTGAGAATGGCCCAGTTGTCGCTCTCGGCCTGGACGGCGAGCCGCAGCGAACGGATCAGACCCCAGGTCGGGTCCAGCGTGCCGCACACCACTCACCTCACTGAGAATGGCCCAGTTGTCGCTCTCGGCCTGGACGGCGAGCCGCAGCGAACGGATCAGACCCCAGGTCGGGTCCAGCGTGCCGCACACCACTCACCTCACTGAGAATGGCCCAGTTCTCGCTCTCGGCCTGGACGGCGAGCCGCAGGGAACGGATCAGACCCCAGGTCGGGTCCAGCGCGCCGCACACCACTCAGCTCACGGAGAATGGCCCAGTTCTCGCTCTCGGCCTGGACGGCGAGCCGCAGGGAACGGATCAGACCCCAGGTCGGGTCCAGCGTGCCGCACACCACTCACCTCACTGAGAATGTCCCAGTTCTCGCTCTCGGCCTGGACGGCGAGCCGCAGGGAACGGATCAGACCCCAGGTCGGGTCCAGCGTGCCGCACACCACTCACCTCACTGAGAATGGCCCAGTTGTCGCTCTCGGCCTGGACGGCGAGCCGCAGCGAACGGATCAGACCCCAGGTCGGGTCCAGCGCGCCGCACACCACTCACCTCACTGAGAATGGCCCAGTTCTCGCTCTCGGCCTGGACGGCGAGCCGCAGGGAACGGATCAGACCCCAGGTCGGGTCCAGCGTGCCGCACACCACTCACCTCACTGAGAATGGCCCAGTTGTCGCTCTCGGCCTGGACGGCGAGCCGCAGGGAACGGATCAGACCCCAGGTCGGGTCCAGCGCGCCGCACACCACTCACCTCACTGAGAATGGCCCAGTTCTCGCTCTCGGCCTGGACGGCGAGCCGCAGGGAACGGATCAGACCCCAGGTCGGGTCCAGCGTGCCGCACACCACTCACCTCACTGAGAATGGCCCAGTTGTCGCTCTCGGCCTGGACGGCGAGCCGCAGGGAACGGATCAGACCCCAGGTCGGGTCCAGCGTGCCGCACACCACTCACCTCACTGAGAATGGCCCAGTTGTCGCTCTCGGCCTGGACGGCGAGCCGCAGGGAACGGATCAGACCCCAGGTCGGGTCCAGCGTGCCGCACACCACTCACCTCACTGAGAATGGCCCAGTTGTCGCTCTCGGCCTGGACGGCGAGCCGCAGGGAACGGATCAGACCCCAGGTCGGGTCCAGCGTGCCGCACACCACTCACCTCACTGAGAATGGCCCAGTTGTCGCTCTCGGCCTGGACGGCGAGCCGCAGGGAACGGATCAGACCCCAGGTCGGGTCCAGCGTGCCGCACACCACTCACCTCACTGAGAATGGCCCAGTTGTCGCTCTCGGCCTGGACGGCGAGCCGCAGGGAACGGATCAGACCCCAGGTCGGGTCCAGCGTGCCGCACACCACTCACCTCACTGAGAATGGCCCAGTTCTCGCTCTCGGCCTGGACGGCGAGCCGCAGGGAACGGATCAGACCCCAGGTCGGGTCCAGCGTGCCGCACACCACTCACCTCACTGAGGATGGCCCAGTTGTCGCTCTCGGCCTGGACGGCGAGCCGCAGGGAACGGATCAGACCCCAGGTCGGGTCCAGCGTGCCCCACACCACTCACCTCACTGAGAATGGCCCAGTTCTCGCTCTCGGCCTGGACGGCGAGCCGCAGGGAACGGATCAGACCCCAGGTCGGGTCCAGCGTGCCGCACACCACTCACCTCACTGAGAATGGCCCAGTTCTCGCTCTCGGCCTGGACGGCGAGCCGCAGGGAACGGATCAGACCCCAGGTCGGGTCCAGCGTGCCGGCCGCCACGCCCTGGTCATCAAACTGACAGCCAGGACCGGCTACAGCACTGAGCGGCTGCTACAGTGACCTGCTGCAGCCAGGAGCGGCTGCAGCCAGGAGCGGCTGCTACAGTGACCTGCTGCAGCCAGGAGTGGCTGCTACAGTGACCTGCTGCAGCCAGGAGCGGCTGCAGCCAGGAGCGGCTGATACAGTGACCTGCTGCAGCCAGGAGCGGCTGCTACAGTGACCTGCTGCAGCCAGGAGCGGCTGCTACAGTGAACTGCTGCAGCCAGGAGCGAATGCAGCCAGGAGCGGCTGCTACAGTGACCTGCTGCAGCCAGGAGCGGCTGCAGCCAGGAGCTACTGCTACAGTGACCTGCTGCAGCCAGGAGCGGCTGTATCCAGGAGCGGCTGCTACAGTGACCTGCTGCAGCCAGGAGCGGCTGCAGCCAGGAGCGGCTGCTACAGTGACCTGCTGCAGCCAGGAGCGGCTGCAGCCAGGAGCGGCTGCTACAGTGACCTGCTGCAGCCAGGAGCGGCTGCTACAGTGACCTGCTGCAGCCAGGAGCGGCTTCTACAGTGACCTGCTGCAGCCAGGAGCGGCGCCACCGGAGAGGACGAGTGTGTGTGTGTGGGGGGGGGGCGTCCCCCTATCTTCAGATAGCGAGGTACAGCACCCCCTATCCCAGCAACCTTTCGCTGTAAAAAATGAACTCCGTGTATATAATTTCCTTCATGTGTCGCCAATGTTTTCCATGCTGAAGATCAATCAAATTTGGTGGCATTTCATACCTACAAATATGACGATCCTGAGACCATGGACTACTTTGTCACGCTGAAGATTATGCGTTTTCAATCTAACATGTGGATGGTGTGTTTGACCGATAATGGTCGCAATCTAAGACTTTGGATGGAAAGTATGGCCCAAAAACTCAAATACCTTAATTTTGACCTTTGACCTGATTGTGGCCTGACATGTGACCTTATTTTAACCATTTCGCGTATGCTTTAGATGTGTCTCATTCAGAGCTTTCGATTGCCTCTCTGCGCGTCTCTCTGCGGTTATTGGTTCGGAAGATTTTTTAAAAAATTAGTCCGAATGTTTTTGAATGGATGGATATCCGAGGTCAGTCCCCGCGCTAAGCATAGCTTGTTGCGCAGGCCCTGACACCACCACCTGATCAAGCAATTCCTGGCGTCCGGCAGAATTTAGAAGCGAAAGTTTTACGTGCCCGACATACCTGGACACGGTCCGCCCCGCCCTCTGACGTCACCTGACCTTGAGTGCGACTGCTGCCACCGGCCACAGGCCATTCCAGTCAGGGGCAAATAGCGAGCGCCGAAGCGACTCGAATCCGGGCTGCCACTACCGGGTGAGGTCAGAAGCCCGGCGCTCTCCCAACTGAGCTACAGGGGCGGACGAGATAGGGGGGGGGGCGGGCAGAATCTGCCCCCCCCCCAGTGTGTTCGGCTGAATACCCTGCAGCGTGGCGCGGGTAATGAAGCACTAATACTGAATGTTTCCAGGCCCTAAACCATCAAAGGGAGATAATCACCTTTTTCCACAAAAATGGAGTGCACCTGAAATCGATAGAGGAGACCAAAATATATTGTAAACTCATTACATTTTTCATATAACCATTCCTACCGATAGATATTTCAAGTCATAGTTGATAAGCGTTCCACGCTTATAATGAGCAAGTACTCGGTAACGACTACAGTCAATTTGCCTCCCCACGCATTGTTATTTATCATGAAGGTATGCAATATGTTTCCTGCACTCTGCATTTTTTTACGAATATGTGCCAAACTTTTATGAACAATCAACAATTATTTGAAAAAGTGCATTGAAATCGTCAGTTTAGCAGTGGCGTTGAGGGCGACCTATTTAGTGCCGGCGATTTGTTTATAAGTGCCCATTCAACAACCTTGAACAGATTGATGCAAAAGCGCCAGATGTTGCGCTTTCGAATAGTGGAGGGAAAATACCGTTCTTTAATTTTCCCAAACTTCCAACTTTGAATTAAGGAATAATTGTATTTAATTCTTAAATTTAGATCACATCATTTTAACACCGTAACGGTAGCCAAATAAATTGTTGCTAACACAATACAAAGGTAATTATCTCCCTTTAATCTTCAATCATGCCAAGTAAAATGCTAGGCATCAACATCACTTGGCACTCAGTAGCCGTGTTCAAGAAAACATGTGTACGGTGTGTACAGTGTGTTTCACCCTATTATCACACAAAGTGCTCTCAAAGGTATAATGCATCTACCGCATAAGCAAAAGTGAAATTGTATGCAAAAATCAAGGTCAAGGTCAGGACACAAAAGGTCACTATGGGCAAGAGGTCTACGAAAGCCATGCGACACATGTTTTATGGGTTATGTTATACGTATAATTATATAGTAGCGGCCATTTTCACAACCTCACCCCATATAATGGCCCTCATAAGGTCACATAGGGGCAATATTTGAAATTGATTCATATAAATCAAAAAGAGATGTTTCTAGACCAGTTTGGTCTAAACAATATAGCGGTGGCATTTATTTGTATGTATATGGTGAATAAAAGACACAAAAACGTAGCTTAAAAAATGACGTTATAAGTTATGTATATACTTAGGGAGCTATAAGTCAGTAAAAAATAAAGATAGTGGGTGTTTTCACGAAGGATTATCGCGCTGAAAAGTTTCTGAAAAGTTTCTGAAAAGTTTCTGAAAAGTTTCTGAGAAGTTTTGGTACAGAAGTCTTAGTATATCATACATTCCAAGAAATACATTACTGATTTAGGCGATATTATCACTATTGAATAGTTATGGAAACATGTATTGAGCTCATAACAAGTTTATGATACAAAATTGGACGTTTTTAAAGAACATATGCGTCTGGAGTCCATTCGTTTAGTTTAGCATACCGTCATACTAGTTACTAAATCTGGCAGCGTCATGGGTCACAGGTCTGTCTGCGCATGCGCAGTGATGTGCCAGCATATATTCACCGCCGCTTCCGACCCGCGTGCCGCACGCACATAGACAAAGCCAAACCGCACAGGCCGGCCGCCGGGTTGGGCCGGATTGGACGAGTCCATTGCGTCCAATTGCGTCACACTCCACATAATGTTCTGAATCATTCTGAAGTTTTGACAAGTTTCAGTCGGTGGAGAACTGGCATCACAACTGACCTATCAATACTTATCTTGCTAATTACCACCAAACCGTAATTTTGTCAACATATTATATTCTTACCAACATATTACAAAATTATAAGGGACATCTCAAGCCAAAAATCGCATGTAAAAGATGTGTTGTTTAGGAATGGATCGTTGAACTAAGACTTCTATACCAAAACATGTAACAAAATCAGAAACTTTTCATAATCTTTCAGCGCAATAATCCTTCGTGAAAACGGCTAATATCGCCTAAATCAGTAATTTATTTCTTGGAATGTATAATATACTAATACTTTTATACCAAAACTTTTTAAAACTTTTCAGAACTTTTCAGAATCTTTTCAGCGCAAAATCCTTCGTGAAAACGGCTATTGATTTTAAATTTGTTTTGGGTATCGTCCATATTTCGTTCTCCCACATGTATTCCGTTTTTGTTTAATATCTTCAAATGTTTTGATTTTGGGGATTTTTTTTTATCTCGCCAAAAAGTTTTTTTTTGGGAGAGATAAAAAGCCAAAATTGTGCAAATCTGAGTTAGCCATTGTTAAGAGACTATCATTTCTGTTCTTTTGACGTTTTTTTATTTTATATTAGCATCAAAACTCGATTTTCTACGATTTAAAAAAGTTGGAGCCGCCCCCCCCCCCCCAATCAAAAATTGGTGGCGCCGCCCCTGGCTGCACCACCCTCACGGTGGAGTGGGTGTTGGAAGCAAACGTTGGCACTGTCAGGGGCGTGACTAAGATGTCCTGCAGCTGATCTTTCGACAGGTGACAGGCGAAGACCGGCTCAAGGACTTCACAAGGATCCCAGCTGACCAGCTCGGTCAGGGAAGTGGCTGCCATGTTTGATGGCTGGCTTGACTCTCGGCCTGACGGACATATCGCCGTATTCAGAGTCGCCCCGGACCTTCAGGATCTGGTCCACCACAAACTCTCTGGCACTGCGGTCTGGGCTCGCCAGAAGCGAGAGCAGCACGCTCTCGTGGTGCGTGTTCCACGCCCCTGAAGTTGTGTGAGGACGTGATAGGGAGCATCGACTAGAGTGTGATTTACCTTCAAGTCAAAGTAGATCTTGAAGTATACATCAAGGCAGAATCGAACCAGGAGTTCCAACGTGCCTTTCTTTTTTCCTGTCAGCGCATGCTTTCTTGTCCAGTGGACATGCTTCCGGGACATTCATGCTTCCTTGTCCTGGACAAGGAAGCATGCTCTGGCAGGAAAAGAGAAAGGCACGTTGGAACTCCTGGTGCGATTCTGCCTGGTTGTATACTTCAAGATCTACTTTGACTAGAAGGTGAAGCACACTCTAGTCGATTCCCCCTATCACGTCCTCACACAGCATAGACTCCTGAAGTGACAGCCTTGGGAGGTTCAAGAGGTAGTCGCCCGCTTCATCAAGTCAAGGGCGTGGAAAGCGCACGACGAGAGCGTGCTGCTCTCGCTTCTGGCGAGCCCAGACCGCAGTAACAGAGAGTTTGCGGTGGACCAGATCCTGAAGGTCCGGGGCGACTCTGAATACGGCGATATGTCCGTCAGGCCGAGAGTCAAGCCAGCCATCAAACATGGCAGCCACTTCCCTGACCGAGCTGGTCAGCTGGGATCCTTGTGAAGTCCTTGAGTCGGTCTTCACCTGTCACCTGTCGAAAGATGAGCTGCAGGACATCCTGGTCACGCCCCTGACAGTGCCAACATTTGCTTCCAACACCCAGTCCACCGAGACGGCGATGCAGCATGTCATTGTAGCCGCTGAGAACGTGGTGGGTCAGCAAGCCAGGGATGGCTACATCCTCGCGAAAGCCCAACTCAGAGCGGAGCTGCCGGTGCTCCTGACAAAAGAAGCATATTCTATGCAGTTTCTAAGTCTGGCGAGGAGTGTGCACATATTAACTAATTGTCATATAACTGATGTTGCATTCATGACAGGAAGTGATGGCGGTGCCTTGCTCTAGACATTAAACGAAAAAGTATGCAAAAAGTGGACTTTTAACAGTCCGTTATATATCCAGCCAAAGTAAGGTGTTGCTTACCTTCAAGTCTGCCAGGAACATATTTTTAACGTGAATTTCGTATTACTCTTTAGTGTCGGAAAACACACAATATCTTTTTAAAAACCTAATCGACACATCCACGATTGAGAATAAGTAGAAGTTTGGTAAATACGAATGAGATACGGTCTTTATTTACCTAAAATCGCCGCAGTTTCACCATTTTTGGGGATTTTTCACAAAAACAATTCACTTAGAGAGTAATAAATCCCTATATTTGTAAGAAATTCCTTGGAATCACATTCCAGACATTGCTTCACATCGCAATATATCACTCACAAAATCGCTACACACGACCCGGGTGTTAACTTCCACCACGGGGGTTAATTTGGAAATTTACTCATGCATGAGGTGTAATTGTTGAAGCTTCGCTATCCACACTCATGGCAGACACCTGCGTGGTGTGTCAGTGCCGACCACTATCGCATCGTGTGTTCAATACCCACAGTTCAGGTCTTCACGGACACCTGCCCACTGTGTTGTTGTTCAATGCACCTGCGTCATGTGTCCGCTCACCGCCAGATCAGGTATTCATCGACACCTCCGATTTACACCCCGTTGATGTGTAGCGGCCTGAGCAGGTGGCCTCTAGCTGCGCGCGCACACTTTTCGAACGCATGCCGGCCTCGGCTCAGTAGCCCAGTGATCTTGGCCGCGGCAGGTTGTGCGAGTGCGTGCGTCGACCGTTGTCAGTTACCGTTGAGTTGCGAGAAGCTGTCAATCGTGCGTCGTGTTAGGAGTTATAAGTACCTAATTGTGAGTTGGGAGTGTGCAATTCGTGCTTTCTTTTGATCTTAGAAATGTAGTTAGTTGTGAATTTGTGATCGAGAAACATTAGGTATGATGGCATTTGCGACGGGAGGGCATGTTTCATGCCCTCCCGTCACAACAAAGTATTGCGTATCCGGTTGGAGCTGCACCGACCGGAGAAATAAAGCTTCTAAAAACATATGAATATAATATGTAGCTGAATGTTGATCCTTAGTAACTATGATTATGTATGAGTATGTTTGATGATGATGATTTGTGATGTTGATGCTGATACATTGATCTGTTTATAATAATTTACGTTTGTGTTAATACAGTGGTTTTGCACGGAAATGTACGTATTATTAGTTGCTCGGATTGGAAAGGTCAGCGCGAGTGGTCAGAGTCAGGTCAGACTGTTCAGATTGGCATGAGTCTTGCGAGTTGCGACACGTCTCTGAGCCAGCGCCCGGCGGCCGGCGGCCGCTATGTGTTTGCGTCACGACACCCCAAGCAGCGGCGACCGTTACACCTCTCCCAGTGGTAAACGAACTCCCGCGATACGCCCGGCTGAGGCGTCAATCGACCCCCACCCCGCATGAGTATTGCGACACCTCAACACTCCATGCAGCGGTGACATTACACCTCTCCCAGTGGTAAACGAACCCCCGCAATACGCCCGGCTGAGGCGTCAATTGACACCCCCCGCATGAGTATTGCGACACCTCGACACCCCCTGCAGCGGTTATCAAGGGTGTTCCGTTAAACCTATACACCCCATGCAGCGGCGATCACGTGATCCGGTACTCCTCTCTGAGTGCTAAACAAAACACCTTCCAGGCGACGTATTTTAGGTTGTGTAGGCATCACACGGGCTAGGGGTGTCGACACCCTGCGCGGGTGTTGATTTGTTGTGAGTACAGATTGTGGCAAATTTATGCGTCTTCTTATGTATAATCACCTCATGTTGAACATTTTAGAGGAATTTCGCAATACACCGAATTTTCACAAATAGTTAGCGTGTCAAAAAAATCCTGTAAAGGCAATCATTCTATCAAATTCGTAATCCTCGTGTTCCATTACATACCAATCCGAGTTGAGCTAAGCTCTTAGCTCTATTCGAGTGTTGCTGCATCTGACGCTTCACGCTGTGCTCTATGCTGCACAACTGCGATGGTTAGGTGCATATAACTGAATGCTAGCCGTTCAGCTAGTGGCCCTTCAACATCTCGTTGTTAGCGGAGCGCCGCCAGAAATAACTCAATGTTAAACAACTTCACTGTATTGCCGTCTTCCCGACACCACACAACGTTACAGCACGACCGCCACTCTCCACTCCCGGCACCGAACAGAGCGCTCCCCAGCCGGCCGCGTCAGCGGTCAGCGGGCCGGCTGGTATGCCCCGCGGCGGCGACACGCGCAAGGGCGAGGCCAGGCTCCGGCGGAGGGGAGGGCGCTCGCAGGGGCGAGATCAGCCCCGGCACATGCGGCCGCAGCGACGCGGTGTATTAGTATGCGGTACAGGGGTACAAGTACGCATGGGTACGGGCGTACGGGTACACTACCCCCCTTTACACCAAGTCGCGCGGACAAACAAGAACAAACGAAAATTGGCGTACGTGTCAAGTCGCCTTGCGGAACGCACTCAACTGCACACTTCTCTCATGTCATGGCGAAAGAAATCGCAACAAGCAGCGCAACAGAAAGAAACACTTCTCAAGCCATCCGCCATCACAGCCAATGTACTGCAACATCAGCAAACTGACTTCACGCAAACACATTCAGGCATGACTTCAACGTACAAACACAGCAGCCGGGGCAGTCGAAGGACACTGGGAGGACTGGGAACGTTACGGAGGTGGAGATGGAGACGGTGGTCGACAGTGGGGCAGACGGTGGTCCGGCCGGTGGTCGGGCAGACGGTGGCCCGGCCGGCGGCGGGGCAGACGGTGGTCCGGCCGACGGTGGGGCAGACGGTGGCCCGGCCGGCGGCGGGGCAGACGGTGGTCCGGCCGGCGGCGGGACAGACGGTGGTCCGGCCGGCGGCGGGGCAGACGGTGGTCGACAGTGGGGCAGACGGTGGTCCGGCCGGTGGTCGGGCAGACGGTGGCCCGGCCGGCGGCGGGGCAGACGGTGGTCCGGCCGACGGTGGGGCAGACGGTGGCCCGGCCGGCGGCGGGGCAGATGGTGGTCCGGCCGGCGGCGGGACAGACGGTGGTCCGGCCGGCGGCGGGGCAGACGGTGGTCGACAGTGGGGCAGACGGTGGTCCGGCCGGTGGTCGGGCAGACGGTGGCCCGGCCGGCGGCGGGGCAGACGGTGGTCCGGCCGACGGTGGGGCAGACGGTGGCCCGGCCGGCGGCGGGGCAGACGGTGGTCCGGCCGGCGGCGGGACAGACGGTGGTCCGGCCGGCGGCGGGGCAGACGGTGGTCGACAGTGGGGCAGACGGTGGTCCGGCCGGTGGTCGGGCAGACGGTGGCCCGGCCGGCGGCGGGGCAGACGGTGGTCCGGCCGACGGCGGGGCAGACGGTGGCCCGGCCGGCGGCGGGGCAGACGGTGGTCCGGCCGGCGGCGGGACAGACGGTGGTCCGGCCGGCGGCGGGGCAGACGGTGGTCGACAGTGGGGCAGACGGTGGTCCGGCCGGTGGTCGGGCAGACGGTGGCCCGGCCGGCGGCGGGGCAGACGGTGGTCCGGCCGACGGTGGGGCAGACGGTGGCCCGGCCGGCGGCGGGGCAGACGGTGGTCCGGCCGGCGGCGGGACAGACGGTGGTCCGGCCGGCGGCGGGGCAGACGGTGGTCGACAGTGGGGCAGACGGTGGTCCGGCCGGTGGTCGGGCAGACGGTGGCCCGGCCGGCGGCGGGGCAGACGGTGGTCCGGCCGACGGTGGGGCAGACGGTGGCCCGGCCGGCGGCGGGGCAGACGGTGGTCCGGCCGGCGGCGGGACAGACGGTGGTCCGGCCGGCGGCGGGGCAGACGATGGTCGACAGTGGGGCAGACGGTGGTCCGGCCGGTGGTCGGGCAGACGGTGGCCCGGCCGGCGGCGGGGCAGACGGTGGTCCGGCCGACGGTGGGGCAGACGGTGGCCCGGCCGGCGGCGGGGCAGACGGTGGTCCGGCCGGCGGCGGGACAGACGGTGGTCCGGCCGGCGGCGGGGCAGACGGTGGTCGACAGTGGGGCAGACGGTGGTCCGGCCGGTGGTCGGGCAGACGGTGGCCCGGCCGGCGGCGGGGCAGACGGTGGTCCGGCCGACGGTGGGGCAGGCGGTGGCCCGGCCGGCGGCGGGGCAGACGGTGGCCCGGCCGGCGGCGGGACAGACGGTGGCCCGGCCGGCGGCGGGGCAGACGGTGGTCCGGCCGGTGGTCGGGCAGACGGTGGCCCGGCCGGCGGCGGGGCAGACGGTGGTCCGGCCGACGGTGGGGCAGACGGTGGCCCGGCCGGCGGCGGGGCAGACGGTGGTCCGGCCGGCGGCGGGACAGACGGTGGTCCGGCCGGCGGCGGGGCAGACGGTGGTCCGGCCGGCGGCGGGACAGACGGTGGCCCGGCCGGCGGCGGGGCAGACGGTGGTCGACAGTGGGGCAGACGGTGGTCCGGCCGGTGGTCGGGCAGACGGTGGCCCGGCCGGCGGCGGGGCAGACGGTGGTCCGGCCGACGGCGGGGCAGACGGTGGCCCGGCCGGCGGCGGGGCAGACGGTGGCCCGGCCGGCGGCGGGACAGACGGTGGTCCGGCCGGCGGCGGGGCAGACGGTGGTCGACAGTGGGGCAGACGGTGGTCCGGCCGGTGGTCGGGCAGACGGTGGCCCGGCCGGCGGCGGGGCAGACGGTGGTCCGGCCGACGGTGGGGCAGACGGTGGCCCGGCCGGCGGCGGGGCAGACGGTGGTCCGGCCGGCGGCGGGACAGACGGTGGCCCGGCCGGCGGCGGGGCAGACGGTGGTCGACAGTGGGGCAGACGGTGGTCCGGCCGGTGGTCGGGCAGACGGTGGCCCGGCCGGCGGCGGGGCAGACGGTGGTCCGGCCGACGGCGGGGCAGACGGTGGCCCGGCCGGCGGCGGGGCAGACGGTGGTCCGGCCGGCGGCGGGACAGACGGTGGTCCGGCCGGCGGCGGGGCAGACGGTGGTCGACAGTGGGGCAGACGGTGGTCCGGCCGGTGGTCGGGCAGACGGTGGCCCGGCCGGCGGCGGGGCAGACGGTGGTCCGGCCGACGGTGGGGCAGACGGTGGCCCGGCCGGCGGCGGGGCAGACGGTGGTCCGGCCGGCGGCGGGACAGACGGTGGTCCGGCCGGCGGCGGGGCAGACGGTGGTCGACAGTGGGGCAGACGGTGGTCCGGCCGGTGGTCGGGCAGACGGTGGCCCGGCCGGCGGCGGGGCAGACGGTGGTCCGGCCGACGGTGGGGCAGACGGTGGCCCGGCCGGCGGCGGGGCAGACGGTGGTCCGGCCGGCGGCGGGACAGACGGTGGTCCGGCCGGCGGCGGGGCAGACGGTGGTCGACAGTGGGGCAGACGGTGGTCCGGCCGGTGGTCGGGCAGACGGTGGCCCGGCCGGCGGCGGGGCAGACGGTGGTCCGGCCGACGGTGGGGCAGACGGTGGCCCGGCCGGCGGCGGGGCAGACGGTGGTCCGGCCGGCGGCGGGACAGACGGTGGTCCGGCCGGCGGCGGGGCAGACGGTGGTCGACAGTGGGGCAGACGGTGGTCCGGCCGGTGGTCGGGCAGACGGTGGCCCGGCCGGCGGCGGGGCAGACGGTGGTCCGGCCGACGGTGGGGCAGACGGTGGCCCGGCCGGCGGCGGGGCAGACGGTGGTCCGGCCGGCGGCGGGACAGACGGTGGTCCGGCCGGCGGCGGGGCAGACGGTGGTCCGGCCGACGGTGGGGCAGACGGTGACCCGGCCGACGGCGGGGCAGACGGTGGTCCGGCCGACGGTGGGGCAGACGGTGGTCCGGCGGGCAACGGGGCAGGTGGTGGCCCGGCCGACGGCGGGGAAGACGATGGTCTCTTTGACAACGGGTCAGACTGTGGCTCAGCCGACGACGGAACAGACGGTGGCCCGGCGGGCGACGGGGCAGGCGGTGGCCCGGCTGCAGACGGTGGCCCGGCTGCAGACGGTGTCCCGGCTGACGACAGGGCAGATAACGATGGTACAACCAGCGACAAGGTAGATGGTGGCCTGGGCGAAGGAGACGATCGCCCAACATGCGACAGAACAGACGCATCCGCTCTGTTGATGCTGCTTTCTTGACGAAAGCGTTCGTTGTCAGGGCTGCGTTCGGTCACAACAGGTTGCCCTGGTGCTCCTGCGTGACCGATCAGTTTTCCGATTGCCTGTTGCGTTCCTGGCGGTCTGACCGGTCTGACCGGACTCTACGGTCGGGGGATGGTGATCGAGAGCTGTCGCCACTTGCAGAGTGAGTCTCCGATCGAGTACCACCACCAGGTCGTCCACGGGGGCGTGAAGCGGACCGGTCCTGACAGTGATGTGGACTTCCTGCAATTCCTTCCCGGCGGCTGCTTGGATTTCGTGCAAATGCACGTGATTCACAGTCTCGAACTAGATGATCTGAGCTTCCACAAGCAAAACACAGGCCCAGCTTCTGTCGACAGATATTCTCGGCGTGTCCACGACGGCCACAGAAGCTGCAGAACGCCTGCGACCTGTCACCGCTCTCTCCTCTGGTCGTCGGTTGCGCAGACCTTGATTCACGTCGAGGGCTTCCATGGGCACTTTTGTTTCTCCATTTTTCGTTTCGTCGCCGGGCGGCGGCTTCATCATGCGTGTTCCGCTGGGAACGGCGAGCGAGTCGCTCCATTGCCATCCCTGATCTCTCAGATGCTCTTCCTCGTGACGGTTCTTCCATTGCAGCCAGTACAGGTGAATCTAATCCCGCCACTGTGTGCTTCTTGCATTGCAGAATCGTCAGATAATGATCCCATAGCAGCGTCTTGCCGTGTATAGCCTTGTTATATCTGATGTCCAGCTTCAGTTGTTCCCTGATGACAGGTGGCAGGTTCTGGAGTAGTCGGTCTCGTAGAAGCTCAGACGATTGCACTTCCCCACCAGGAAACGCGTCTTCAAAGAGAGAAGACAGTCGAAGGGCGAAGAGCGCAAGAAGACAGTCGAAGAGCGCAGGTACGGTCGGCAGATTCAGTCGGCACGGGTACGGCCGGCGCGCGCACGGTCAGCAGGTTCGGCCAGTGCAGGTGCGCTTGGCGGGCAAGGCCGGTGCAGGTACGGTCGGCAGGTACGGTCGGCAGGTACGGTCGACAGGTACGGTCGGCAGGTACGGTCGGCAGGTACGGCCGGCAGGTACGGCCGGCAGGTACGGCCGGCAGGTACGGCCGGCAGGTACGGCCGGCAGGTACCGCCGGCAGGTACCGCCGGCAGGTACGGCCGGCAGGTACGGCCGGCAGGTACGGCCGGCAGGTACGGCCGGCAGGTACGGCCGGCAGGTACCGCCGGCAGGTACCGCCGGCAGGTACCGTCGGCAGGCACGGTCCGTTTCGGGACAGGCACCGATGGCAGGTGTGGTCCGTGTTGAGACAGGAACAGCGTCAGACACGGTCCGTGTTGAGACAGGAACGGTGGCAGACACGGTCCGTGTTCAGACAGGAACTGGCGGCACTGATGGCTGTAGGCACGGCTGGTGCAGAACAGAGACAGCCAGCGCCGGCACCGTGTGGTGCTAATAGTCACTTATGATTTAGTCACTGATAGTCACTGAATTACATATTACAAAAATCGCTTAGGACGAGCCCCCAATGTTAGCGGAGCGCCGCCAGAAATAACTCAATGTTAAACAACTTCACTGTATTGCCGTCTTCCCGACACCACACAACGTTACAGCACGACCGCCACTCTCCACTCCCGGCACCGAACAGAGCGCTCCCCAGCCGGCCGCGTCAGCGGTCAGCGGGCCGGCTGGTATGCCCCGCGGCGGCGACACGCGCAAGGGCGAGGCCAGGCTCCGGCGGAGGGGAGGGCGCTCGCAGGGGCGAGATCAGCCCCGGCACATGCGGCCGCAGCGACGCGGTGTATTAGTATGCGGTACAGGGGTACAAGTACGCATGGGTACGGGCGTACGGGTACATCGTAACCACTCATGTAGCACATTCCTACGGTTTGTGGTGACCGGTGACAGAATCAGCATCACAGACAGCGTGTGGTTACGAGTCACACAGAGGTCACGGCAGAGGTCAAGGCAGAAGTCACGGCAGAGGTCACGGCAGAGGTCACGGCAGACGCGATACTCGGAGCCCAGAAACGTAGAGGCTGTTCGACCATCCAAATTTTAGCAGAGAGTTCAGATAATTTGGCACAGTTGGTGAATTGACCAGTCCTAGACGCAGTTCATCTAGACCACTCAGCACGTCCGATATGTGGCAAGCTCTGCGTCCGCCCGAGATTGCGTGTAGTCCAGCCTGAACCCACGCCAGTACAGGGTCCGATACCTACGTGACCGTGCAGGGGGGGGGGGGGGGGGTACGACCCAGGGCCTCGGATAAGGAATTCTCACTGGGGGGGGGGGGGGCAATTCGAGAAAGAACATGCTGCTAAGGCAAATTTGTTAAGCGCAGGCACGTAGTCAGGATTTTTCGCAAGGGGGGGGGGGGGGACGTCAGTGGTAGAATCATAATTCGCTCCTCAGCCAAATGTTGTTGACCGGGGGGGGGGGGGAAGAGGGTAGGGTCGGGTCGTCAGCAAAATCGCATTTTATCTAGTGTAAATTGGTTTGCTCGAGGGAGCTATGCTATGGCCTGGCCTGCTATGGCCGTGCCACCATCCCCCCCCTGGCTACGTCCCTGGTTAAGCGTATCTATTAATGGGTACTGATACATTTTTAAGTGCGATAATGACAAACATAAGTCTAGACCAGAAATAAAATAGCAGAATAATACAATTGAATGGAGCTAAATAAAAATAATAAATTGAAACACGCCCATCATCGAAGGTCCACACCTGTGATGTCGATTTTTTTTAAAACGATTTGGGGGACCGAACAGGAACGGAGCGAAGGGGCCCACCGGCGCCATAGCTTTACCAATTCAACTAAATCGGTCGAACATTAACACATTTCCTGAACATATTTCCAAATTCTCTAAGCAGCTTATACAAGGGATAATTTGTTCTAAAGCAGTTCTTAACCCGCGAGTTACTGGGGGGCTATTTTTTGCCCCCCCCTCCCGTTATTTTGCAATAACTCCTAAACGAACACCCGTATCGTCACCAAACTTGCAGTAATTTGTCTCACATCAATTCTACACATGTTGGCAAAATTAAAAATATAAGGCTATGATAGGTCAACCGGGAATGACGTCAGAGTGACGTCATGTTCTTCGGTTTTTGTTGCAAAATAATGGTTTGCGGAAAACACTGTCAAAGGTACGATATTTGAGATAAACTAAATTGTATTAAATCAAATTACTGACAATAGATCGGGCTATCAAATTGCTATCTCGGATTTTTTTTTTTAAATTCAAAATTTTAAGAAATCCAAAGATTTTTTTTTAAAACAAAATTTTCAAGAAAAAATCAGAATTATCAAACAAACCCATAAACATGTGTTACAACGCCTAATGACCGTAATCTGCAGTTTGACCTCGTGACCTCGGATGACCTTGACCTGATCCAAGGTGATAAACAGCTTAGAAAGGTACTTAGAAGTGTCAGACACACGAATCATACCGATTTATCAACGGCTTATGCGTTTAATATCGCAATTTTGCGCGACAACTCCATCCATAGAGACCTTTTGACACGGTCAAACATTTTTTACTTGACCTGACCTGTAACGTCATCGGTGATCCCGAGGTCAACAATATTATGTTTCCCTCGATAAATTTCCCAGGGCTATCGAATGCCGTTTGAATTGTTACATTCAGTCCAGTAGTTCCGGAGATCAGAGGGGGGGGGGGGGTGGGGGCAAAAAATAGCCCCCCCCCCTCCCCCCCCCAGTAAGTCGCGTTATGAAATATACCCCAGTAACTCGCGGGTTAACCCGTGCCCTGCCGGTGCTCGGCGCCAGCTTAGTCGTGCTAGGGGGAGGCATCTGACGCCCGCTACCCCAAACTCGGCTCCAATGGGGATTAGGCAAAATCCACGAATACCGTTAGATAGCTCGTCTAAATTCATGTCAAAATTGTCACATCGCTCAGTCAAACACTGTGGCTGTGTGTGGCTCGACCACAAACTTCTTTGGAGGTGTGGCCACTTGACGTGACCTGGTGACCTCACCTGAGATGACCCTAGTCAAAATGCTTACTTAAGGTGCGCAATTCATGCAGAAACAGCTGTGCCAGACACGGTGGTGCTGCACGCCGCCAATTCTCGAGATAAAAAATGATAGGGGGCGTCCCAACCCAACCTCCCCTCAAACGCCACACCCTCGGCTCGGCACGACAGGACTTTGTTTGCAAAAGCACACAAAGTCAGACGAATTTTGAGACAGTTCTTCAAAACGACGTTTTTGGACGTTCTGGATACGCCAATGGATCAAGGGGCTCAATTAGAGCCATCATATCCCTTGGCACAATCAAAACAAAAACATGAGAACATTCGAGTTAAAACATTGGAGTTAATAATTTTGTAAGACATTTCATTTTCGACTCAAAAACGATTTCATTAATAAAATAGCTGACCTGCAATTAGTAACTCCTCATCGAATTATCGTATTAATCAGTGCAAATCCAACCCATTCAATAAGTATCCCTTTGAATGGAAAACGAGGCACTAAAACTAAGAATAGTTGTTACCTGGCTGTTGCCGTTGATTGCTGATTACTGTATGTACAACTCATCTCACATATTAGGGTTAGACGTTAATAACTGAAATAATTGTTATTCGTTTTGCACTTTTTTAAATTTCGAATGATGCTCATACCACGTAAACGTGGCATATTGCTTTCGAAACGAAATACATGAAACTTGTCCGTCGTCCTACCAAGCATCGGGCTGATATCGGCTCAACGTCGGCTGTGGCGGCCGAGGGCGCCTTTGGGGGGGGGGGGGGGGCAAGGGCCACCCCAGAGGAGAGAAACAGCTACAACTTTACGAAGGAGAGAAACATTGCTTCGCCGATATTCCCCCGGTTTCGCCGTGTGATGTGGTGAAGGTGTTTTTTTTCTCTCACATTATCCGGCTCCAGCCGGTGGTATATTTGCACATTCCAAAATTCAGCCTTTACGGTAGCATACTCTGTAAGTACATCTTGCATACAACATCAGCAGTATACCACAACCGTACATACTACGGCACAAACCGCGTGTAATGAGAAGTTAAATGAAACACAGGTCTAAAACCAGAACAAGCAAGGAAAAACAACACCAAAAGGTAATGAATATTAACAGGAATATTCCAACAACCACGCCAGCACACAGGGGCAGCGCGGCGAGCGGGGCGGAAGCAGCAACGGCAGCAGGTGGTTTTGGGTATCTATGTTCCTAGAAACAAAGAAATAATCAGAAGCTTGTTTTTTGACGGATCACTGTGGCTGAAACCATGGTATATGTGTCAAATGCCTGATCTAAGGTCAGACACAAGGGCGAACCCAGAACGGCAAAAACAATTGTTTTTGGCGGCGAAATCCACAAAAGTACAAATAATTAAACAAAACTCAATCGAAGTTTGCTTTTATGGATGTGATTTAATCAAATTTATTTCGTAAAGGTTTCTTGGCTTTTTAATGTTAAAATACGTCACTTTTTGCTGATTTCAGGCGGTTTGGAGGCTTTGGCCTTTGGCCCCCTCGGATCCGCCATCGGCCAGAAAACATTGAGGAGGCCAAAAGCATCTTTGGGGACCAAACACAAAATATTGAGGTCGAGGGGCACCCCAAACGTATATAAATTGACACCTGTGGTCCACGCCAATTTCTAACCGACGCGACGAGGGGCGGGTATCCGTCCACAAGATTTCAAAGCTACGCTAGGTAGCTGTAAACGGCGTTTTATTGGTTTTAAGTTGAAAGCATGCTTCAGTGACGCTTGTATCTACTTTACAGACCGTACAATCGTATGTTACCTACGAATTTTGCTCCCACTAGGGGGGTAAAATTTGGTCACTGGGGGGAGAGAGAGCGAGAGCGAGAGCGAGAGCGAGAGCGAGAGCGAGAGCGAGAGCGAGAGCGAGAGCGAGAGCGAGAGCGAGAGCGAGAGCGAGAGCGAGAGCGAGAGCGAGAGCGAGAGCGAGAGCGAGAGCGAGAGCGAGAGCGAGAGCGAGAGCGAGAGCGAGAGCGAGAGCGAGAGCGAGAGCGAGAGCGAGAGCGAGAGCGAGAGCGAGAGCGAGAGCGAGAGCGAGAGCGAGAGCGAGAGCGAGAGCGAGAGCGAGAGCGAGAGCGAGAGCGAGAGCGAGAGCGAGAGCGAGAGCGAGAGCGAGAGCGAGAGCGAGAGCGAGAGCGAGAGCGAGAGCGAGAGCGAGAGCGAGAGCGAGAGCGAGAGCGAGAGCGAGAGCGAGAGCGAGAGCGAGAGCGAGAGCGAGAGCGAGAGCGAGAGCGAGAGCGAGAGCGAGAGCGAGAGCGAGAGCGAGAGCGAGAGCGAGAGCGAGAGCGAGAGCGAGAGCGAGAGCGAGAGCGAGAGCGAGAGCGAGAGCGAGAGCGAGAGCGAGAGCGAGAGCGAGAGCGAGAGCGAGAGCGAGAGCGAGAGCGAGAGCGAGAGCGAGAGCGAGAGCGAGAGCGAGAGCGAGAGCGAGAGCGAGAGCGAGAGCGAGAGCGAGAGCGAGAGCGAGAGCGAGAGCGAGAGCGAGAGCGAGAGCGAGAGCGAGAGCGAGAGCGAGAGCGAGAGCGAGAGCGAGAGCGAGAGCGAGAGCGAGAGCGAGAGCGAGAGCGAGAGCGAGAGCGAGAGCGAGAGCGAGAGCGAGAGCGAGAGC